>JAQZBX010092324.1:0-12287 GCA_029593785.1 Cabassous unicinctus
AGTGGTAAAAACAAACAAACAAACAAAAAACACAGCATAGTACTGGCATAAAGACAGACAGATTGACAATGGAAACAAATCAAGAACTCAGAAATATACCTTCACATCTACAGTCAAGTGATTTTTTGACAAGGCGGTCAAGTCCTTCCAGCTGGGCCAGAATAGTCTACTCAACAAATGGTGCTGGGAGAACTGGATAGCCATATCCAAAATAAAGAAAGAGGACCCCTATCTCACACTTTATACAAAAATTAATTTAAAATGCATCAAGGACCTAAATATAAAAACAACAACAATAAAATTCCTAGAAGAAAATGTAGGAAAAAGTCTTCAAGGTCTTGTTGTAGACAGTAGTTTCTTAAACCTTACAAGCAACAAAAGAAAAAATAGATAAACGAGACATCCTCAAAATTCAATACTTTTGCACCTCAAAAGACTTTGTCAAAAGGGTGAAAAGGCAGCAGACTCAATGGGAGAAAATATTTGGCAATCATATATCCAAAAAGGATTTAATATCCATGATATTTAAAGAGATCATACAACTCAACAATAAAAAGACAAACTATCTGATTAAAAAATGGGCAAAAGACTTGAAAAGACTATTGTCCAAAGAAGAAACACAAATGGTGAAGAAACACATGAAAAAAGGTGTTCAACATCACTAGTGATTAAGAAAATGCTAATCAAAACTACAATGAGATATCATTTCACACCTATTAGACTGGCCACTATTAAAAACTCGGAAAATTGTAAATGTTGGAGAGGATTTGGAGAGATAGGAATGCTTATTCACTGTTGGTGGGAATGTAGAATGGTGCAGCCACTGCAGAGGATTGTTTGGCAGGTCCTAAGGAAATTGAATATAGACTTGCCATGGGACCTATCAATACCATTGCTGGGTATATACCCAGAAGAACTGAAAGCAGTGACACAAATAGACATCTACACACCAATGTTCATAGCAGTGTCATTCACAATTGCCAAAAATTGGAAACAACCCAGGTGTCCATCAACTGATGAATGGATAAACAAATTGTGGTGTATACATATGATGGAATATTATGCATCGGTAAGAAGAAATGAAGTCATGAAGCATATGACAACATGGATGGACCTGGAGGACATTATGTTGAGTGAAGCAAGCCAGACACAAAAGGACAAATACTATATGTTTGCACTATTATGAAATAAATATATTATGTAAATCATGGAATTAATAATTAGAATATAGGTTATCAGAAAATAGAATGAAGGTAGAGAATGGAAATCTGATGATTAATCTGTGCAGAATTGGTTAAAAGGTGATTTGTAAATCTTTGGAAATAACTGGAAATGGTGAGAGCGCATCATGCTGTTTGTGATTAGCAGAGCTATTATATGAGTATGACAGTGGTTGAAAGGGAAAGCCCAAGGACATTTATATTACTGGAAGGAAAGCTAAAAAAATGTATCACGGGACTGTATAACATAGTGAAACCTCATGTAAAATACTAATACGGGTTATATTGCATAAAAATTTTACAAACTATAAATACCAATATACTAGAAGGAAGAAAACAGAATAGCATCTATATATGACAGGGGAAGCATAGAGAGGCTGAAAAGTGATAAGTTTTGTTTGTTTGGTTGGTTGGGTTTTGTTTTTTAGTATTATTATTATTACTGGAATAATGAAAATGCTCTAAAAATGTTTGGAGTTATAAATGCACAACTATGTGATTATACCAAATACCACTTATTATACACTTTGAATGGATTTATGCTTTATTAATATGTATCAATAAAATTGATTTTTTTTTAAATCAGACTCCTCAACAATGACACAAGATGCTAGAAGACCACAGAGAAAGGACTTCAAAATTCTAACAGAAAATTAACATTTAAATGAAATGGTAGCGTGTAGATGTAAGATATCAAACTTTTATTTCCCATACACATTTTTTCAGGAATCTATTGGAGGATATGTACCTCTGCAGGAAACGAGAAAACAAAGAAGCAGTTCATGAAATTCAGGAGCTATGTCATGAAAATAAGTAAAGGGATTCCTAAGAGGATGTTCACCATCTCAAGACAATATCTACTAAGCCCCATTGAAGAGGTCAACCAATGCTGAGACAAGGCTGCAACAGAGATTTTTTTTCAAGAAGTTGAAATTAATAGACCTGAAGTATCTGAATGCATTGAAAATTTTAAACATTTGGGATTGTTTTAGTGATAAATACTTAAAACTAAGCTAGGAAAAAAGTCAGCTATGAACTACAAGCAAGACAAACGGTTTTGCAGGAAAGGCTCAGTCTGAGTAGCATGGATGTAATGATAATTACGTAGACACTGACTGTTGCTCTAAACTAGATTGCCATAAAGCCAGACTGGAAAATAGGTTGCAAGCATACTTGCAGGGGCGGGGAGTCTAAATTCTCACTTTCCATAAAGGGATGTCCATAGATAAGCCTGAAACTGAAACATTAAGAGCAAATAAGTATATTATTTAGAGACACAGAAATAAATATCCAAAGAATAAAGTAATAGAATTAAAAGTGTGTGCTCTAGGGAGTGGGAAATTGTGATAGATGGGCCCGGGCCTTATGTTTTCATTACAATCACGCAACAATTGGACTATTTCAACCTATGTGCCTACATAACTGGAACAAAACAACTAAGGAAAAGAAAGACAAAAAAGACAAAAGAATAGTGAAGTAAGGGTACTGCTAAGAGAGGAGTCAGAGTGACAGATGGTGGAGTCTAGGCAGAATGGAGATGTGTCAGTCATATGGAAGAAGGAAGGGAGAGGGGAAAATCAAAGATCCTAGAGGAGAGAAAGAGCAATGGCTCATGCCCCGCCTTCTCATTCCCCGCTTCTCTTAGTTTGCTAGAGTTGCTGTTGACAAATCCCAAACAATGGATTGGCTTAAACAACAGGGATTTATTATTTTACAGTTTCAGGGATTACAAGTCCAACATCAAGGTCTCAACAGGCCATGCTTTCTCCCCAAATCTGGAGCATTCTGCTACTGGCTTGCCGAATCCTTGAGGTCCCTTGACGCGCTCCTCTGCCTCCCATCCCATGGTGATCTTCCTCTCCCCTTGTGTTGGCCCTTCCAGTTTCCACTGACTTCCGGTTCCTTCCTGTGGCTTTCTCTGGCTTCTGGCTGCTCTTCATAAGGCCTCTGGTAATATGAATTAAGGCCCACCTTGATTTGGGTCGCCCACATCTAAATAGGATCTTAGAATCTCCTCCTCACAGATGAGTACACACCTCAACTGATACTGCATCTTCAAAGGGCCCTGTTTACAAATGGGTTCACACCCACAGGAACACAGATTAAGATGAAAAACATGTCTTTTGGGGGGTACATGGTTCAATCTACTATAACCCCCAATACCAATATCATCCCTGTACTAACAGAAGACTCTCTCTCTCTCTCTCTTTTTTAAGCTTGTTGGCTAAAATAAAGATAGAAATTCCTCTTTCTTTTGTTTTTCCTTTTTTAACTTTATTTTTAAAGAAGTTTTAGATTACAGAAAAGTTACATTTAAATTATAGGGGATTCCCATGTACCCCACCCTTTCCCCCTCTCACATTTTTCCCTATTAATAACATCTTACATTAGTGAGGTACAGTTGTTACAATTGATGAACACATATTGAAGCATTGCTACTAACCATGGTCTCTAGTTTACATTATGGTTTACACTTTGCACCATACAATTTTACAGGTTTTGACAAAATGTATAGTGGCCCATTTCTGTCATTGCAATGTCATGCAGGACAATTCCAATGCCCGGAAGAGGACTCTCTTGAACTAGGAATACTATCCACAAAATGTTTAGTTATACAAAAAATAAAATAAAAATCCTACCAACTACATACAAAGGTACTGTAAGAAGAAAACATTTTAAAAAGTGAATCATAATAATTTAGTTTGTTCTCAAAAAACCATTAATAAGTAAAACTATAATACAATACTCTAAACTGAATCAAATATCCTCAAAGTAGCATTTGGAGATATTAAAAAATACATAGATATAGATACTCAAAGACTAAGAAATGCTAAGAAAGAAAGAAGGAAGCAAGGGAGGAAAGGAGAAAAAAAAAGAAAGAAGGGGGGAGGGAAGGAGAAAGAAGGAGAGAAAAGCAATGAGCACTCAGGTAATGAATTGAATTTTTTTTAAAAAAATCTCATAAATAAAAATTAAATTACAAGATGCCTAAAGGACTAGAGTCAAATGAAATTTTCTAAAGGGACATTGAGGAAAGTCAGAAAAAGAGTCAAGAGAATGGAATTGGGTTAAAGGAAGTAGTTAAAAAGGGTCAGAGAGAGAGTGGTTGAAATGGAAATCCAGACAATATATACATGAATTAAGTTCCTGAAGAAGAAAAACAAAACAATGAAACAGTGCTAATATTAGAAATGTAATCCAAAAAAACTTTGTGGATATAAGAGGAAATCTAAACCTACACACCAAAAGGAACTGTTGTACAGCTTGGAAAATTCACCTGGAATTTTCATCTCCAAGACATATATCTGAAAAACCATTAGACTTTAATGACAAAGAAAAATATCCTTAGGGTTTCAAGACAAAAGGAACAATTTAAAAGGGCAAGAAAATTAGGCTGGCAACAATCTTCTCAAGGCAAATACAAAGCAAACAATAGTGGAGAAGTTCAAGAAATTCAAAGAAATACAATATGCACCAAAGATTTTAAAGCTAGCCAAACTGCCCTCCAAGAATCAAGGCTGTAAGAAACAGTTTTGAATGTTCAATAACTGTACACCTATGTCCTTCCTGAGGCATCTATATCCAATCAAAGATAACCCAGAAAATTTCAGCAAAAGTGAAGCAGACTAGATAGGGAATCAATAGATGGATCTGGAACCTGGCAAGAAATCCACATAGACATTGATACCCCCAAAATGGCTGCTAGAAGACCCTCGCAAGATTCTGCCATTTGGAATGAGATTTCCTCTGGAAGCCAGGAGAAGCCCCAGATATTCCCCAGGGACCTTATCATTGGACCCTCCTGGGGGATTGAGGGGTGGAGTAATCAATCAAAACAGCAAACAGCTGGGACTCCTCCCATGAAATTAGCAAAGGGGCCGAATAATTAATGGTTCAAAAAGCAAATGCAAAGGCCTTTTGCTCTCTCTTGCCTTTGGACCCCTGTTCTGGCCTTCTTCGCCCCCGCCTGGATCAATATGCAAGTAAAACCTGGGCGTTTATAATCCATAATGGGAAATTGTAGTCTATAAATCAGCCCTCTTTGTCACTCTTCAGCCCCTTCCTCTCTACCTGGGACCTACAGTCTGTTATTTTCTCCCATTTCTCTTCCCAACATTCCTTAATAAATTCCTGGCTTAGCTAACCCGATGTGCTCTTGAAATTCACTTTTGCAGCATAGTTAAGAACTTAAACAAAATCTGGTAACAAAAGGACTGATGAGCAAGGAATTCAAAAACAACATAAAACTGAGTAAAATATAAAAAAGACGCCTTCATCTGCATTTCAAATGAATAGCATAACCACGCTGTGGGGGACATTGCAAGTAAATTTCTAACACAGTCCCATAGCTGTATATCTTCAGTCTAGGGAAACAGAAGAATTGCAAACAAGTCCTGAGCTCTTCTTAGTAGGTTTATTTTACACAGCAGTAAGGGTATAGCAAGTCTGAAACTATTTTATGCCTATTGTAGCCCTGAACAAAAGAATCAATGTGTTGATTTTGTGAGGTTCTCACTATGAAAGAAGGGAGATAAGGGAAGGACAAAGATAAAACTGAACCTGTTGGATTTGAATGGATATATGTATTTCCTAATTCTGTCCACTGAAGGGAGCCAGAAGTAATGGCACCCCAGCAACAGTGAGCATACCTGGAGTCCAGACCTTGGTCTCTAAATATGATTCCCCATTTGGTCTTTAAATATTATTCTCATTCTTAAAGAAATGACTGATGTAAGGCCTAGGGAAGAGAAAGGACAAGATGAACTTTAAATAGCCTGGTGTATCAGAAAGTAACAAAGTGTTCACAATAAATAAACAAACAAGTAAACAAAGATGGAGGTATATTAAAAGGACAAAGAAACAAGTTTGAAGGGACTCCAACTAGTCAAATCTGAGATGATTTGAGCATCAAAATAAATAAAGACAGTGAGATAGGCTGAATAATGGCCCCCAAAGCTATCCAGGTCCTAATCTCTGTAACCTGTGAAAATTAACTTATTTGGCAAAGAGGACTACGAAATATGATAGGATTAAGGATTTTGAGAGAGAGATTATCCTGGATTTTGCCACTGGCCCTAAATGTAATTGCAAGTGTCTTTATAAGACCAAGACAGAGGAAGATTTGATGCAGGAGTAGACAATGTGACAACTGTAGCAAGATGCCGCACTGCTGGCTTTGAAGATGGAGGAAGGCACACAAGCCAAGGAATGCAATACATGAAGCTCTAGCAGCTGGAAAAAGCAAGGAAACAGATTCTCCTCCAGGGCTTCTTAAGGAAATACGGCCCTGCCAATGCCTTGATTTTGGCCAACAAAACTGACTTCAGACTTGGAGCCTCCAGAATAAATGTGTACTGTTTTTAGCCACCAAGTTTGTGGTAAGTTTTTACAGCAGCCATAGGAAGATAATACATAAAGTAATGGATTATGAGCCACCAAATAAAATAGAAAATCACAAATTCATTTTAATAGTAGAAGATAGATAGATAGACAGACAGACAGACAGATAATGGATGGTAAGATAGTGTGGTAGATTGAATCATGTGCCCCAAGGAAAGACATGTTTTTCATCTTAATCTGCCTTCCTGTAGGTGTGGGCCCATTTGTCCTTTGAAGATGTATTATCAGGCAAGATGTGGACTCCTTTGTGAATAGGATCTTCTAAGATCTTATTTAGGTGTGGCCAAACAGAATCAGGATAGTTCTTATCTGTGTAACTGGAGATCTTTTAAAGAGGAAGCCACAGGAAGCAGCCAGAAGAGCAGACACGCGGAGAGAGAGATCACCATGGGACAGGAGGCAGTGATGCAAGCCAAGGAGCCCAAAGGATTGTGGCAAGCTGCGCCAGGACGCCGCGGGTTCTGGGGAGGCATTGATGTTGGAATTAAGCTGCGCCAGGACGCCGCGGGTTCTGGGGAGGCATTGATGTTGGAATTAAGCTGCGCCAGGATGCCGCGGGTTCTGGGGAGACATTGATGTTGGAACTCTAGCCTTCAAAAGCATGAGATAGTAAATGTTTGTTTGAGCCAATCCATTGTGTGGTATTGTCATAGCATTTCTGGCAAATGAAGACAGATAATAAAGGATCAATGTCAGGTGGGAGAGAAGGAAGGCTCTTCCTTACAGTAGAAAGCTAATGGAAGGAGTGGTAGAAAATGACCATTTTGTAGCCATCATAGTAAAGATTGGTTTAGGCAAGAATCATCGAGGGATGCTAAATCTAGAGGGGATAGTTTGATGGGGATCAGGGGTAAATAGTAACTACACTATCTAGTAACACCTTGACCAAGTGGTCAAAATTAACATCAACATCAAGGGCAGATGGACAGTGTATGCCTCCGCATGGGATACCCTGAGAAGGACACAGCATCACTTTTACAGTACTCTGACTGGGTATGCAACACCTGAATCTAATCACAAGCAAACATCAGACAAAACCAACTAGGGGAACATTTTATAAAATAACTGACTTGACTTTTTCAAAAATGCCAATGTCATGAAAGACAAAGGAAGGCTATGGAACTATTGCATATTAAAGGAGACTAAAGAGAAATGATAAGTAAATACAGTATGTAATTCTGGACTGGATCTTGTACTGCATGGAAAGGGTGCTGCTAGGAATATGAAATTCTATTAAGAATAATATTAGGACAAGCAAAAATAGGAATGTTGATGGCAGGTTAAGTAAAGTTATTACACTAATATTAAATTTCCTGAGTTTAATATCTGTGCTGTGGCTACATAAAAGAATATCCTTATTCATAGGAAACACACACTGAAGTGTTAAAGAGTAAAGGAGCACAGTGTCTACAACCTGGAAGAAAACATTTTGAACAAATAGAAAAAATTTAGTAATCCTAAAAAATCAGTGAGAAAATAAAACAATAGAAAAAGAATCATATAATATGCACAGTAATTAGAAAAAATATGCACAAAAACATACTCAACTCTATTAATTTGAGAAATACCGATTAAGCAATGAGATACCCATAGGCTGGCAAAACGGAAAGAATTTGGAAATAGAAAGTGTTGGCAATTAAATGGGAAATGGTGGGACTATAAAATGATGTAGCCACCTTTGAGGAACTCGTCTACGACACATGTGCACAGAGGCATATCCAAATATGTTCACTGCAGTAAAGTTTAAATTGAAAACCTAGAAGCAACATAAATATATGTAGCAATATGGATGGAAGCTCAGGCCATTTTTTTTAAAGATTTATTTGTATATTTATTTCTCCCCACCCACCCACCCCCGCCCTCGTTATTTTGCGCTCGCTGTCTGCTCTCTGTGCATTCTTCTGTGTCTGCTTGTCTTCTCTTTGAGTGGCACTGGGAACCGATCCTGGGGCCCTCTGGACTGGAGAGAGGCTGCTAAATCTCTTGCACCACCTCAGCTCCCTGGTCTGCTGTGTCTCTTATTGTCTCTCTTCTGTGTCTCTTTTTGTTGCGTCATCTTGCTGCACCAGCTCTCCGTTTGGGCCAGCTCGTCATGCAGGCCAGCTCGTCATGCAGGCCAGCTTGCTTTCCACCAGGAGGCCGCAGGAATCAAACCCTGGACCTTCTATATGGTAGACGGGAGCCCAATAGCTTGAGCCACATCTGCTTCCCACAAGCCATTTTGTTGAGTGAAGTAACCAGTTGTAGAACATTATATTTGCAATTGTCCAGGTCAGTAACAATAAATATACGACTAAACAATATAACAGAATTTATGCATCTATCTCTGTGAACCTAAAGTTATGTAAAAGCAAAAGAAGAGTCTTAAAGGATACACATCTTTAGGACCTCGGGCTGGGGAGAGGATGAGGACTGCTCAGAAATAACTTCAGCCTCATCTGCAGTGTCTTAATTTTTGAAAGGGAAATGTATTCCTATATTGCTTGTGTAGTTAAGGACTACAGATGTAATTATGGATTTCATATTAAGATTAAACATTAATTTTTAAATGTAGGCAGCAGTCTTTACCTCCAAAGGATCATTTATAAACCAACTTTCTTTCCTGTCCAGTGAATCAGCTGCTGATAGCAGCGTGGATGAGAGCTGCTCACTGGACAGCAGTCCCCTCTGCCATGCCGGCTTCTATTTTCACTCTTTCCTGGCTCCTCTGGGCATTTGATTTAAATCTATAATATCGTGATTTGGACATTAAATGCAGGTGAGGACAAAGAAAGCCTCTGAATTTAAGCAGCTTGGGTGTATACCTTTTCCCTTTTCAAGTGTGTATGCAAGAACGTCTTCTGTCTTAATACCTGTGATTTTAAATATATTAGAGGAAATTGGCAAGAAACAAAATCAGTGGTGGAGTTGGTGTAATCACACATTGGCAGATGTTCCAGGGGACTTTGAAAAATTATAATATTTCTTTTCCCAAGACTGATGATTAGAAAATCTGAGTTTCACATGAGACCACACAGCTCCTTAAGAACGTGTGTGATGCCCCGTATAATTCTTCCTGGTCTTAAAGTATCCCCAGAAATTCTATCATAGCATCGTGGAAATGAGAACTCAAAGGGAACGTGCTGACTCTCAAGTTAAATCACCTTGAGGTGTTTGTTTTTAGTGGGGAAACATATTTGAGCACACATGAGGGCAGAGCTCAAGCTCTTACTATGCCCTTCAACTCGACCTTTGGGTTTGTGTGGCCTTGTGTTTGTGCACTCACTTGGCAAATTAAGTGATGGAGTGAATGGAGAGAGAAGAGTTCCCACCCCCTGTTACCATGGCCTGCACAAGCCTTCCCACTGCCATGCAGCCTGGTGCGCGCCAGGGAAGGGCCTAGATGGCCAGTATCAGTGACTGCGTCAGCATGACCTAATGGCGGGCGGCCTTCGTGGAAACTGCCAAGACAAACATCGTCTTCATGGTCAAGAATTTTTGAAAATTGTTTTCAGTCTTTCTGGTCATTGATTACTTCCACGATCCTCCCAAACCATTGGGAAACTTGTTCCTCACCCTCGCCAATGAGCAGGGGAAACGCAAAAGGGAGGGACTAATACCATTCAGCACCAATGTGCTTGTGTTTCACTGCTATTCTGCTCGTTCTGAATGACAGAAGTGAGTGTTGATGACAAAATTGTCACACCCTAAGTCTGATGTGTTGAATCTCATGAGACAAAGAAAATATAAAGCCTTATCCACGTCTAAAAAGTAACTGTCCAGAAATAGGTGTGGAGAAGAGCAACTGGCAGCAGGAGCTGGGACCCTGCGCTGACTGCAGCTGGCACCTGTTGGTGCGTCTCCACTCTCCAGGAGCCCTGAAAATGTGCTGTGCAGGTCAGCCCTGGTGCAGGCAGCACCATGACAACCAGAACGTTTGCCTGATGGGATGAGTGCCAAGCTTCATCCCTTTTCCTGCTAATTCCATACCCTAGACATCTCAGGTCATCGAAATTCACTGTGATCCTATTTGTCTCAGAATTAAAACCACATTAATTGGGGGGGTGTGACAATTCATTCTGGTTGCTTTGCGCTGGCTTTCTGTGCAAATTGGTGGTGGATACAAGAGGGAAGTATTTAATCTAACTGAACATGAGTATATTCAAACAATTTCTGTGTTCTCTCCAAACTGCTTTGTCAACTGTGTTATTGTGGGCAACTAGTGAACCTGCTGAATGCAAATAATTTCATCAATTCTTTCAAACACTTGCTAGTGTTTATAGCACAGCTACTCAATATCCTGTCTCCAATAGCAGCATCGTGACAATAAAGTATGTTCCATGGTTCCATTTTTAAAACTCTTCACACTTTTCTCATTACCTCCAGTTCAGGGAAACACAGGAGGCCTTGCAGTGAGGACTCAGGGCAGCTGGAGAAGGCCTCTGCCGCTCAAGAGCGAGCGTTTTAAAAGACTTGCAGGAAGACATGAGTCCCTACACTCCCATTCACACGGACAAAGCCAAATGGCAGGGATTAGGGTTGCAGGATCCAGAGACTATCAAAACATTTTTATGCCTTTGAGAACACACAGATGGTGAGAACATGGACCAAATCCATAGGAACTGGTTACACTATTAACCAGGGTGCAGAACATTCAAGTTGAAGCTCCCCGCGGGCTACGACACCTTGGGCTAAGACATCACCTTTCTGCGCCCCAGTAAGATCACCTGTAAAGAGGAAGAAATCCCACCTCCCGCACAGGGTTGTTGAGCAAAGCTGAGCTAAAGCGTTCAAAGCAACCGGCTTAGCTCATGACCTGGAGAAACTTAGGAAATGCGTGTCTCCTCCCCCCAAGGAGCACTTGGGCACAAGCACAAGCACAAACCAACAGTGAATTCCAGGATCCAGTGTTCTCTAGGACAGTTGGAGGATGATTGATTGACTCGTCACCACAATTCATTACAAGGGCCAGGCGGGAAGATACTACCGTGACAAATTGCCCAGCTTTGTTTTCTGTCTCTATAGTAACATATCAGCCAGCACAAGAGGAGTGGAAAAGTAAACAAAAGAAGTTCTAGCATCAGAGAGGACTTCGTATTGCTTCGGTTCTGCATGCCATTCCACTAAGACTGGGAAGAGAAGGTTTCTGAATAAGACCGTGTGAGGACAGAGCTACCCGGAGACAGGAGATGGCCAGGCTGACCTTAGGAGGTGACCCCAGGTAGCCTCCATCCAGCCCTCGGATTCTGTACTCTTCCTTTCTTTCTTAAAGCAGGGGTGGTGGTAGAAGAGAGAGGAGAGAAGGAGTAATGAAAGCAATATTTCATTCTTTTGGCAATGGCCTGAGGATGTGATAGTTAAAAACTTGGGCTTCAGAGTCGGAGAGACCTGGATTTCAATCCAGAATCAAATCCAAGTTCAAACTTGCTAACTGTGGAACCACAGGCATATTTATTAATATCTCTGAGCCTCAGTGTATGCATTTAAAGATTTATTTATTTTATTTTTTTATTTATCCCCCCCTTGCTGCTTGTGCTGCTGTGTCCATTCGCTGCATGTCTTCTCTGTGTCTGCTTATCTCCCCCTTGCTGTGAGGTCTTGCGGCATCAGCCCACGGCGCCGCGCGAGCCGGCCTGCCCTCACAAGGAGGCGCCGGGAAGCGAACCCGGGGCCTCTCATATGGTAAAC
>JAQZBX010092325.1:0-12293 GCA_029593785.1 Cabassous unicinctus
ATGGAATATCTTTTCTCAGCCTTTGGCTTTCAATATATTGTATCCTTGGGTCTAAGGTGAGTCTCTTGTAGACAGCATATAGATGGCTCATATTTTCTTATCCACTCCGCCAGTCTGTGTCTTTTGATTGGGGAGTTAAATCCATTAACATTCAATAATATTACTGTAAAGGCAGTTCTTATTTCACCCATTTTGATCTCTGGTGTTATCTGTCATACTTTATTTTCACCACTCTTTTGACTTTGTTACTTTTACTGATATAATCTTCATTTCTAGAGTCTCTTCCAAGCCTCTCTCTACTGTCTTGTCTTTTCAGACTGTAGCACACCCTTTAGGATTTCTTGCAAGTCTGCTCTTTTTCTTATAAAATCTTTCAGTTTCTGTTTATCTGTGAATATTCTAAACTCACCCTCATTTTTGAAAGAAAACCTTGCTGGATATAAGATTCTTGGCTGGCAGTTTTTCTCTTGCAGTATCTTAAATATTTCATACCACTGCCTTCATGCCTCCATGGTTTCTGATGAGAAATCGGCACTTAATATTATGGGGTATCCCTTATATGTCATACATTACTTTTCTCTTGCTGCTCTCAGAATTCTCCGTCTTTGGCATTTGCTGGCCTGATTAGTATGTGTCTCGGAATTCATCTATTTGGGTTTATTTGGATGGGAGTATATTGTGTTTCTTGGACCCAGATATCTACGTCCTTCAATAGGGTTGGGAAATTCTCTACCATTAGTTCTTCAAATATTCCTTCTGCCCCTTTTCCCTTCTCTTCTCCTTCTGGGACACCCATGACACGTTTGTACGTCGCTTGCTGTCTTTTTGTTCCCTGAGACCTTGTTCAATTTTTTCCATTCTTTTCTTCCTTTGTTCTTTTGTGTGTTTGCTTTTGGAGGCGCTGTCTTCAAACGCACCAATCCTTTCTTCTGCCTCCTCAAATCTGCTGTTATTATGACTCCAGTGTATTTTTTATTTCATTTATTGCACCTTTCATTCCCATAAGATCTGTTCTTTTTCTATGTATGCTTTAAAATTCTTCTTTGTACTCATTCAATGTCTTAATATCCTTAATCTCTTTAGCCATCTCATTGAATTTATTAAGATTTGTTTGAACATCTACAATTAGTTGTCTCAACTCCTTTATGTCATCTGGAGGCTTACCTTGTTCCTTTAACTGGGCCATATCTTCCTGTTTCTTGGTATGGATTTTAATTTTTTGTTGGTGTCTTGGCTTCTGGTTTACTAGATGTATTTCCAACTCCATCCACAGAACAACTCCTGAGGTAGTTTGTGCTGCCAGTGGAGTATGGGCACCAGCCTCCACAGTGTGTAGTGCTCTACTCACAAATCTTCTCTGCAGATGGGCAATCTCATCCTTCCATTCTTTCAAGGATGTTGCAGGATGCTCTTCTGGCCTTCTGAGCCCCTGAACAGGTGCTTTAGATAGCTCTGGGTGCTTACAAACTGCCCTGTAGCACAAGCTGACTCTTGGAGCTCCTTACTCTGCCACGATCTTGCTGGTTGTCTTGTTGCTCATTTTTTAAATGAGTTGTTTGTCCTTTTATTTTCGAGACATAAGATTTCTTTATATATGCTGGATATTAGGCCTTTAGCAGATAGGTGGTTCCCAAATATTTTCTCCCATTGAGTAGGCTACCTTTTCATTTTCTTGACAAACTCCTTTGAAGCACAAAGATTTTTAATTTTGAGGAGGTCCCATTTATCTATTTTTTCTTTTGTTGCTCATGCTTTGGGTGTAATGTTTATGAAACCATTTCCTACTACCAGATCTTGTAGATGCTTCTCTATATTATCTCCTAGGATCTTTATGGTCTTGGCTCTTATATTTAGGTCTCTGATTCATCTTGAGTTAATTTTTGTATAGGGTATGAGATGGTGATCCTCTTTCTTTTGGATATGGATATCCAGTTCTCTAAGCACCATTTATTACAGAGACTATTCTGTCCCAGTTGAGTTGGCTTGGTGGCCTTGTCAAATATCAGGTAGCTGAATATGCGCAGGTCTATATTTGAACTCTCAATTCTGTTCCATTGGTATATCTATCTTTGTGCCAATTCCATGCAGTTTTGACCACTGTAGCTTTGCAGTATGCTTTAAAGTCAGGTAGAATGATTCCTCCGATTTTATTTTTTCTTTTCAAGATGTTTTTGGCTATTCAGGGCCCCTTACCCTTCTAAATAAATTTCCTAAGTGGCTTTTTCAGTTCAGTAAAAATTGCTGTTGGAACTTTTATTGGGATTGCAATGAATCTGTAAATCAATTTGGGTAGTAAAGATATCTTAATATTTTGTCTTCCAGTCCATGAACATGGAATATTCTTGCATTTATATAAGTCTTCTTTGATTTCCTGTAGCAATGTTGTGTAGTTTTCTGTGTATAAGTCCTTTACTTCCTTGGTTAGATTTATTCTTAATTATTTGATTCTTTTAGTTGCTATTGCAAATTGAATTTTTTTCTTGATTTTCTTCTCAAATTGCTCATTATTAGCATACAGAAACACCACTCATCTTTGTGTTGATCTTATATCCTGCCACTTAACTGAACTTGTTTATCAGCTCTAGAAGCTTGGTATATGATCATGTTATCTACAAATAGTGAAAGTTTTACTTCTTCCTTTCCAATTTGGATGTCTTTCATTTCTTTTTCTTGCCTACGTGCTTCAGCAAGTACTTCTAATACAATGTTAAATAAGAATGGTGACAGTGGGCATTCTTGTCTTGTTCAGATCTTTAAAGGGAAAGCCTTTAGCCTTTCACCATTGAATATGATGTTAACTGTGGGTTTCTCATACATGCCCTTTATCATGTTGAGGAAGTTTCCTTCTAATCCTATCTTTTGAAGCGTTTCTATCAAGAAAGGATGCTGTATTTTGTTGAATGCCTTTTCCACATAAAGAGATAGATGACCATGTGACTTTTTTCATTCAATCTGTTAATGTGGTGTGTTACATTAATTGATTTTCTTATGTCAAAGCAAACTTGCATACCTGGGATAAAACCCACTTCATCATACTTCATCAAGTATAATTCGATTTATGTGTTGTTGGATTTGATTAGCATGTTGAGAATTTTTGCATCTACGTTAATTAGAGAGATTGGTCTGTACTTTTCTTTTCTTGTAGCATCTTTACGTGGCTTTGGTATTAGGGTGATGTTGGCATTGTAGAATGAGTTAGCTAATGTTCCCTCCTTGTGGCAGTTTGAAATTATTTTATGAATCCCCAAAAGAGAAAGATTATGTTTGTGGGCTAGTCCAATTCTGTGCATGTGAGCAACCTCACTGGACTATGTCAGTGAGACATGACTCCACCCCTTGCTGTATCTAATAAAAAATGGAACCATCACAGAGCAAGTGTAGCTCAATGGCTGAATGTGTATGTCACACGTATGAGGTCCTGGGTTCTATTCCTGGTACCTCAAAAAAACAAAACAAAACAAAACAAAATGGAGATACATCAAATAAGAGAGCACTGCCATTTTTTACCCTGCCATATAACACAAAGGAGAAGCTCAGGAGTGGAGGCCACAGAAAGAGATGAGCCTTCTGCCCAACAGCTTGCAGCTAAAATCAGGAAGAAAGCAGAGAAGAGAACAGGAAGAGATTGCCTACCATCTTGCTTTAAGATATGGCAACTGACTTCAGTGAGAAAGCACCTTTTATGGCCCCTTGAGTTGGGACTTTTCATGGCCTTGCAACTATAAGCTTTTACCCCAAATAAATACCCTTTATAAAAGCTAACACATCTCTGGTACTTTGCTTCAGTATTCCTTTGGTAAACTAAAACACTCCTCTTTAATTTTTTTGGAAGAGTTTGAGCAGGATTGGTGTTAGTTTTTTCCAAAATGTCTGGTAGAATTCACCTGTGAAGCCATCTGGTCCTGGGCTTTTCTTGGTTGGGAGGTGTCTTGATTTGTCAAAAGGATGATTATGCAATGGAAGGCCATAGTAAAATATAATGTATTGCAGATATAAAATTACTGTAGCAAAACATGCATTATGTGTGAATATAGTCTTGATTCAGCCAGCACATATACAAAAATTATGGCATAATTTAGGAAAAGGAAAACATTTATAAACAAGAATAAAGTAGGATTATTGAAATATAAGTTAAAAATATAAGTTACAGTTAGTGCTTTAAACATTCAAGAGTGTTAAAAAATTAATCCATCATAGCATACCCTTCAGATACATATATCTGATTCCCAGAGTATTCAAAATGGTTAGGATATAGATTAAGATTTTACTGTATTTCAATTTGCCTTTTACATCCAGCTGGTAACTAAACCAGTAACCTTCATAATCCATGGATTGTTGAATATTTTTTGATAAAATTGAATTGGCAGTTCAATTGAAAGTTGTAACAGTATATATACATATAAAAGCATATCTGTCAGGGGAGCAGATGTGGCTTAAGCAGTTGAGCACTCGCTTCCTGCATACAAGGTCCTGGGTTCAATCCCTGGCCCCAGTACCTCAAAAAAAAAAAAAGAAGAAAAAAGAAAAAAAAGCATATAGGTCACAAAAATGGTGATATTAACTTATATCATTGTTCAATCTCAATAGAGATAAAGATCAAGGACAGCAATTCTCTCTGCAAATGGAACTTAAAGGACAGAGACTAGGTGTATTTAATTAATAGAAAATAAACCACAGACAGCAGAGGTTCTTAATTGGGGATACAAGATCTATTTCAAGGAACCTAGAAATAACCTGAAGTTTTATGTAAAATTTTGTAGGTTGGTTTTCATGAAATTCTCAAATGGGTATGAGATCAAAAAACAAATCAATACACCTAAAAGGACTGTGGTGATCTTATTATTGGCTGAAAAATTTCACAAGACCTGAAATTATTCAAGAGCAAATAACTGAATCATACATTTTCATGGTTAGAATGGATTTATCTCTTTCCAGTGCAATTAAAAAAAAAGACCAAAGCTAACACCAAAAATCATCAACTCAAGAGATTCAAACTTCTAGAAAACTATATGGGATTTTTTTTCTACTGCAATCAAGACCAGAGGAAAATCAAGGTACAGTTTAAAAATTAAATTTAAAAAGAGAGAAGAAAATCACACATATTTCTCCATATATCCCTTTTATAAACCACTTCCGCATTCCAAGACCTAAGTACAGTATCTCAGATACTCCCTTCTCAGAATTTTTAAGGGTCAAATCCAATGCCACATGTTTATAAGGAGAAAGGAACAGTTTTCTCCCAATTCCAAGAAAGTGGGCATAGCTAAGACGTACAGAGTAGAGAGAGATTATCTCGATCTGCCAAAAGGGGGAAAAGACTTGTCACTCTTGTCTGACAGGGAAGCGGCTGCATGTGATGGGCGCCGGGTCTTAAGAGATGTAGGCCAGCCTGATTGGTGTGGTGATGAGAAAGCAGCTCGGCAGCAAAGGTGGTGGCAAAAGCAAGACCTGCACCTCCTGGTGAAAAGCTACGTGGCACTGAGCAAACAGTGCTCAGTCTCCCCCACCCCCCTGCTTCCGCCCCAACCATTTTCCCCTTTAGTTACCAGTTGCTCCAGATGCCGTACAGTAATTCCACAAAAGCGAAAGAGAGGTTCAGGCACAGGAAGAAAAACAGGTTCCGGGACGTCTGGTCCGACAGGATAGACCTAGTTAGGGAAGAGCCGGGAGAGTTATGGGGTGCAGGGAAGCTGAAGCTGGGTCCCCCTTTCAAGACCCTCCCAGTCCACACATTCCTTTCCTCACAGCGAGGGATGGGGTTTCCTCACAGCGAGGGATGGGGTGGGGGTTGTCCCCAACACTCCCTCCCAGGATCTTGAGCCACCCTTAGGTCTGGGCCTTCTCCCCTTCTGCCGGACACCTCCTTCCCGCAAACACAGCACCGCGCACCTAAACCAGCCGGAAATCTTGCCAAACAGATTGAACTTGGGTGGTTTGTATTCATCGTCTTTGATGGACAGGGGCAACATCTTCTCTGCCCGGCGAAGGGCCGGGACTATTCCCCTCTAGAAGTAGCTCCGTGGGTTGGAGGCAGTGACAGTGGTGAAGCTTCAGACCGGACTCCTAGTGCTCGTCCCGGGCCGCGCGCCGCTTACAGACACAGACACAAGACACACACCCAGGAACTCGCCGACTTCCGGCCCGGGCCGCGCAACGAGCCCTGGGACGGGAAAGCCGGGAGAGGGAACCGCAGGCCGGGGGCGTGGCCTGGGCGACAGTGGGCGGAGCCTGCAGCGGTTGCTGTGTAGGAGCTGCGCTGGCGCAGGGCGGAAGGAGCACGCTATTAGCAAGGGTGTCGGACTCACGGATCTGGGGGCCGGAGGGACTGACCTGTGACCCAGTCTCGCCAGCTGGGCTACGGGAGAAACTCCCAGCTGGCGCACGTGTAGACTGGGCTGGCTGGGAGGTTGAGACCCCGCTTACGCCCACCCTTACCGTCTCCCACAGGTATTCCCGGATGCAGTGGCGCTAGCGCCTGCCCTTTCGCCATTTTTCCCTGTTGGCATTAAATTCCGTTGCATTAGGTAGCAATACTGAGAAATCTAAACGACGACATGTTCTCTTGCTTCCAGTCTGCAGGAAGCGCAAGTGATGGCTTTGCCTTCAGTGAACTCTATCGATACCCAAATCCTAGTAATTCACCCCTTCCCGAAAAACAGTGCCTGACCCTCCTGTACTGCCACGCAGGAGGCGATCAATGTCTTTTGAAAGAAATATTAAATGTATTTAAAAGAAGCCCTCTCGAGGGAGCTCCTACGAGGGAGCTCCTACGAGGCCGTGTTTGAATTGAGATTTGGTTGATGGATTTGCTTCCCAGCCAAGCTCTATTCAGAGAAACTCAGAAACTCGCTTGCACGTCCCTCTCGCTTCCAGGTTATTCCAAGGGCAGCCGCCGCGGCTATAATTTTTTTTATAATTCTCACTGTCAGTTACAGGGACGTGCAGGAAGAAGCTGACTCGTGAGGGAGACCCGAAGGGGAAGCGCCAACAGGCGAGGCTGGCGGGTATTCCTGAGCACCCAAGGTCGATGGAAATAACTTCCTCAGGCACCTCTTAGGGGATACTGTTTGGGTACTGACATGCCGTCCCATGACGTGAATGATTAAAAGTTGTTACCTCGGGGAAGAACTAGGGGAAAGGATTAGCTTTCAGAGGTGGCTGCAAACTACAAAACCGAGCTTCTTGGGAACTGCCTTTTGGTCTAACAGGAAGTGAAGCGTCATCGAGAAGGAGGGGCAGCCACTCTGGAACGTCTCCTGCTCCCGGCGCTCAGTTTGCGGGAGGCGCTTTTTCCAGGTTATCTATACAACGAATGAAACTGGGTACGTGCACGCTGTTTGGTTTCGGGAAAAAAAAGAAAATGAGCAAGCGAGACGTCCCTTCCGTTTTACGATAACCAAGCTGCAAGCAAATATATCGGCTGACCCCACTGCAATCTTCTGCACTTGAGGTAAGGAGACAGCAAAATGCTCTCGTGTTAAAATTTTTTTGCAGTGAGGAGGGGTGTTGTATGGGCACATTATGCATGATTGCTTTTTAAGTTCACAACTTACTAATAAAAATATATATATTTTAAAATATGTTTTGGAAAAATTATTTTGCAGTGAAGATATATGCATGTTTGGCTCTCGTTCTTGGAACTTTTTAGGGGGAGGCGGAGGGAAGAGGAGGTTAGTGATTCGGTGATTTTATTTTTGAAAATATAATTTACTCAGTCTACAATTTTGGTTGTTTTTAAATGTTCATGTTAATTAAGCTGCTCTGAAGAGAGACAGCTAGGTTCCAGAAATTAAGTTCTGGAAAGAGTATATTGTCTCTGCCATTTTGGCATAAATTTCATTATTTTAACTTGAACATAGACATATTTTCAATACGTAGCTTTTACTTGTATTTTTAGAAAGCGTTTTAATACCAGTAGACTTTGAATTTTACTCTGCTGCACTGCTAAGGAAACATATTAATTGGGTGCAAAGTAGTTTAAAGATAATTTCCATGACAATTGAGTTTTTCTCAAGACTGCTTTATTTGTTTAGGATGTAACTTATTGGGGGAGGGGGAGAATTAATTGAAATAATCAAATTTCAGCAACTGATTTCCAGCATTCTCTTAACTCATCACAGTCAGCTGCAATTTGAGCCTTTATTTTTGTATTTATTTTGTATTCTGCCTTTGAAAATAAATTCTGCATTTTATCCTGTATTGCTAGAAACCAGAAATTGCTCAACTGGTTTATGAAAAAAGTTGCATTACCCCTTTTCAAACAGTTTAGAAGTTGGAGAAATTGAAGTTTAACTTTAGTTTTGTTGGTTTTCTGGGGCCCCAAGTACCCCCCCCCCCAAATGATACAAGATAAACACTCCCTTTCGAAAAGTGGCAGTGCCACTTCACACCTTTCAGTCTTGGGTGGCATAAGCACCAAATTTAAGGCATAAGGTAATGTATGTGAACCATTCAGGATAGTTCCTGGCCCATAGTCTGACAATAAATGCAATACGAAGGGTAGATGGATAATATTTAAATCAGGAAAAGTTCTATGAGTAGAAAATGTTTGATGGTGTTTCACTTATCATCTTGAAATATTTATCCCATTTATATTAACCCATATATAATCATATCAAAGTTAGTTTCTTTCATTCATTTAACAGTCTTTTAATGAGTGCCAGGCGCTGTGCTAGGCACTGGAAGGTAAAAACCAGATAAGTCAAAGTTTTTTCCCTGGAGGAATTTTATGCATAGAAGATGATTTGAGGAGAAGCAAATAGCGACAGGCAAATCAGACCAGGATTTTAGAACTGTGTGATGTTAAAAATGTAGACAGGGATGCCCTTGGAGCAGTGAGGACAGACATCTATCTCTCAATGAGTCTTTCTATATATATGAAGCTATTCTTTTTGCACCTTCAATAACTTGTATCATTCAAGAACTTAATTTTGTACAATCAAAAATGCTTTTTTGGGTCTATTTAGGTAGTTATTACAGATGCAGTCTGTGAAAGTCCCCAATCAGAATTTTTAATTCATTCATATGAGATTAATATTATAAAATTAATGTATTTATAATATTATAAAATAGATATAGACCTGAAAAATTTTTAAACTGGTAAATGGATTTCTACCGTGAACTTTTTTCAATATTTATTTATATTATCCCCTACTAATTAATCACATTAGGCTAACTATGCAGACTATATGGAAAAAACCCCAGCTGCTCAGACCTTTGTTCAGAACTGTGAGAAATGAAAGCAGAGAATTAAGGGGCAGAAGCTCATCTCCAGCCATGGTTCCAGCTCCTTACGGGCAATAGTCAGCAAGGACTAGGAAGGATGCCATCTGTCATTCCTCAGTAAGCAGTACTGGCATTTATGTGAAACCTTATTTCAGACCCTGTGGTTTTTTAGATGCTTCAGGTTGAATGCCCTGTGAACCTTTAGAGAAAAAAAAGCCATTTTAACGGTGGATAAAACTACTAGAAATTGAATACAAATGCAAAAATTGCTAGTGCTGACAGAGGTTTTTTTTCTCCATGGCATATATGCTATGGTTTCAAGTGTGTAAACGTATCAGATATTCAGGATGATATGAGTTTATTCTGCTTCTGGATCCTCAAAAGAAAGATAAAATTAAAAATATAGTAGTGTTAACCCCAATCCCACAGGAAGACATTATGTACCTCATTGCCTAAATGTAATTCCTAGAACACAGAATAACAAAATCTAATTTCTAAAAATAATTCTAAACCTATGGATAACAGTGTTAGAAGTGTTGTTGTTTTTGGATTTCCTGTTGTTTGACAAATACATTACAGAAAATTCTTTGATTTCCCTTAATAGTGCCAAGAGTGTCTGTTCCTATCAATCACTGAAGCTATAAGGAAAATTTTTTTTTAAAAATTTAACTTTATCACAATGAGGTAAGTATCAGTATTTTTATCTGAGAAAAATTATTCCCTTTAGAGGTGTTTTTGTTTCCTTGGAAGTAAAACTTCTTATTTGAGTCAGGGTCCTTCAGAAAATACTGATAAGATCTCTTGTAGGTCTGATTCATTAAAATCATAGTACATACACATTATAGAATGAAGTCAATACCTGTAAAGCTGCAATATTGTTGTAGACTAGAACAAAGCTGAAAATAGTGGAAACTCTGCAGAAGACACTGAAAATACAAAGTAAACCAACAGTGAGAGTTGGGAGCTTGGTTTTGACCTGCCACTTTTTCCGTGGCTCAGCAAAAATCATTTTATATTCTCAATCTCAGCAGTGCTATCTACAAAATGGGGCGGATATGTATAAGTACTCTTCCTTCTAAAGATTAAAAAAATACAGATTTGAGATGGGGAAAACCTCTGACAACTTTAATTACTGTTGCTAAGCTGTGTTAGGTCAGAAATTAAGTCTGCCTAATCATCACTGTCCCTAGCACCTGTTAGTGCTAGGCACATGGTAAGCACCTATAAATATTTGTTGACTTATGGACCACCATGGATATTGTGCCTTCCCCTAATAAAGTGAGAAAGTGCATTTGGGATTTCTAACAATTTGAATGTTTTAGGATGCATTCATCTTAGGTTTATTATCTAAAAATAGAAGTCATAATTCATATGTATGAAACCCATTTCTCTTAGGGAAGTGATTTTGGAATGCTGTTTATTGCTGAAAATAAGTATTGGGTAAAAGCGAGAGTGTTCTATAGTATATTCCAGAGATCTGTTGCTTAACAGTCTTGCCTCCCCTCCACTTTCCTGTGACTAAAGCAGATAGAGGTTCAAATGAAAAGCTCCAGTATCCTAGAAGGGTAAAAGCAATATATTTGCAAATGTACTTGCTTTCTTTTTGACCCATTTCTGGAACTAATTTTGCATGGCACTGTGCTGTGCTAAAAATGCTTTTCTATATCTAGCTATTCCTTTTTTGATTCATTGACTTCGTGGATCCTTACGAGTCATGAATACGCCTCTTAGGAATAAGGCCATTCTTACTCCTGCCATAATATATATCCATCAGCTTGGTCGTCTCCAAACATCACCATCATCACGACAATAGCTACAATTAGTTGACAATCCCAGGAGAAAGATGCAAGGCTAGAAAGAACTTTTCTCTAGCATAATTCAGACCTGTGCATTTGGACGGTTGAACGTAGCAGATAGTGCTTTCAAAAGATTTTATATGTAATATCTATAGATGGTATTTCCACTTAAATCAGTAATAGTAAAACAAACTCTAGGAGTTGGTAATAGTTGCTGAAGAGCATTGAGAATGAATTTGATACTTTGTAGCATTTAGGAGTTTAAAAAAAAGGACTAATGAGCAGCATTTGCTATGGATAAGATGATGGGATTCGGGAGGGAAGTGGAGACAAGGTAACTAGTATAGAATATACCTGTTTTAAATGCTGCCCTTGTGCATTCTAACCTGATTTACCTGTAAGAAAATGGTTCACTCTTAATGTAGCCATGATAGAAATTCTCTTTCAGCACAGCTTACTAGATCTGTCTTTTCAAATGTGATATTATAGTAAATGTAGCTATAGGAACAATGTAGGAGTATAAGTCAAGTTGTTATCAAGGGGATCCAAGATGGTAGAGTAGGGAACAGCAGGCTACACTTCTCCTCCAGAAACTGCGGAAGGTAGGCAGGCTTGCCTAGCATACGGGAAGCCACAGGACCATGGGGGCCATAAGAGGGCAGTGGGGAGGGAGGGCGAGGGCGCTAGCTGGCTTGGGGAAGAGGGAAGCCATGGGTGATAGGGCAGGCAAGCCAGCTGGCTCTGAGAGTGAAGAGAGCCACTAGATGACCCGGTGTGTGTGTGCCAGTGCCCATCAGGCTCTCGGGGATGGGTGCCCATGGAACAATCAGGCGTAGGGCCTGGCACCCAGCCGGCTCAGGGGATGGGGGTGGGGGGCGATTAGCAGAAAGGCAGGTGCCCAGCTGGCTATGGGGATAGAAGAATTGTGGGACAATTGGGTGTGCTGCCAGCGTCCAGCCGGCTTTCAAGGGGAGAGGAAGGGAATGGCAATCGGGAATGCTGGCGGGTACCCGCTGGCTCAGGCAGCAAGAGGAGCACAGGGGGTGTGATAGGGCGAGCAGATCAGCTCCCAGCCATCTCAGGGGAAGAGGAGAGCTGTGGGCCACACCTAAGGAGAGGGGAGGAGGGCAGGTTGACACAGCCCAGTCCGCCCCTGGGGAGAGTGGAACCCAGCAAGTAACCGGTGCCCAGCCAGCCCCCAGGAAGAGGGGAGCCCCGGGGCAAGCAGGGATCCTAGACAGAGGTGTTTGTTTGCTTGTTTTGTTTTTTTTT
>JAQZBX010092326.1:0-12290 GCA_029593785.1 Cabassous unicinctus
ACTTGCCAAATGTAGCTGACTTCGTCTCAGGAGAACACAGAGCTCCTGATTTCGAATGTGGTGTTCTAGTCAGTGCACATAAAACATAAGTAATGGACTTCTTAAAAAAGTTTAATTTCCGTTTTCTTTTTTCTTCTTTCCAGAGACTAGTTTTCCTTGATTCTTTAAGGACTCAGCTCAGGTTGTGGGGCAGGTCTAAATCTGGGTGGGGGTGTTTGGTCCTTCCAGGCTTCCCAGAATGGCTTCTGATTACCTTGCTGTAAATGGCACAATTCACTCAATAAGGTAGTTTCACATACAACTTCAGGAGCACATACGTGTCGAAGACATTTTCTCCCAAAACGCCCCTGACCACTACTCCCTCTACTGTGTTCCGAATGATGAACTTCTTATTAACCTTATCCTTGGGTGAGCAATCAGCTCAGTTTGTGCAAGGAATAGGCTACACGTGGTCGCAGCCCTTTTTGGCAGAACCGTTGTTCCTTCTTTTCTTTGTCATTTTGGAAGGAACACCATGTGCTTCTCTTTTCTGAGGGAGTAAAAGCAATAAAAACAAAATCAGCACTTATATAACTCTAATATGCACAAAGAGCCAAAATGCTTTACATACAGTTCCTCATTTAATTCTCATAATAACTGCTAAGATGTACATACTATTGGTATCATCCTTTCTGGAGAGAAGAAGACAGGCAAGGAAAGATCAGATATTGCCCAAAATTTATAGATTGGAAATGTAAAGGCCAGGAATTAAACCTAGACTATCTGGTTCTAAATATGTGCTCTTATTTATAGCCTATATCACCTCTTTATAAATAAAGGCTAAAATAATCATAGTTTACTTTTATTGGATGTTTATTATGTACCCCAAGCACTTTTCTAAGTTCTTAAGTGTATTAATACATCAATTCAGTAAAAGTCTATTGACATTCTAGCTCAAAACATATGCAAAAATTAGCTCAAAACAGTTCAATTACCTAAATGTAAGAGCTAACAGCATAAATCTTTTAGAAGAAAACATTGGGGTAAATCTTCATAACTTTGGATTTGTCAATGGTTTCTTAGATATTATACCAAAAGCACGAGCTAGAAAAGAAAAAGATAATTTGGACTTCATCAAAATTAACATTTGTGCATCAAAAGACAATATCAAGAAAGTGAAAAAACAACCCACACAATAGGATAAAATATTTGCTAGTCATATATCTGATAAGAGGCTAGTACCAAAATAGATAAAGAACTCTCAATAACAAAAGAACAAACAACCCATGTAAAAAACAGGCAAAGGACTTGAATAGACATTACTCCAAAGAAGCTATACTAATGGCCCAATAAGCACACAGAAAGATGTCTAACATCATTAATTATTAGGAAAATGCAAATCAAAACTACAGTAAGATATCACTTCACATCTACTAGGATGGATGTAATTTTTTAAAAATGGAAAATAACAAGTATTGTTGAAGATGTGGAGAAATTGAACCCCCATACATGGCTGATGAGAAAGTAAAATTGCTCAGCTGATGTGGAAAAGAGTTTGGTAGTTTCTCCAAAAGTTAAGAATAGAATTACCATAAAATCCAGCAAATACACTACTAGATATACACCCAAAAGTATTGATAACTGTTACTCAAACGAATACATGCACATACATATTCATAGCCTCACCACTCAAAACAGCCAAATGTCCATCAATGGATAAATAGATAGACAAATGTGGTAAATGCATATATATGTACCCCAGTAAAGCATGTTCTTAAATTTATTCCATTTCTGTGGGTGTGGACCCATTGTAAGTAGGATCTTTTTTTTTAAACAATTTTTTGAAGTATATCATTCATACATGAACATACACAAACTACAAGTGTTCAGTAAACATCATGATCTTACAAAACAAACATGCATAACATCACAAAGGGCTCCCATACATCATTCCCCCAAACACCCTGCATTGTTGTGAAACATTTGTTAACAAATCATGAAAGAGCATCTTCAAGGTATTACTACTAATTATAGTCCGTATCTTCCTCCCCTATACATTTTTTTAAGGATTTGTTTATTTTAATCCATTTTTTAGCCCCTCTCCCCCCTTTTTGTGGTTTCTGTGTCCATTCACTGGGCAACTCTCTGTGTCCATTTCCTGCCCTCTCTTCTCATCCTTCTCCTCCTGTCTTCACTGGGATTCGATCCACAGAATCTCTGATGTGGAAGAGAGGCTTCCTACCGCCTGTGCCACCTTAGTTCCTGGTTTTTTGGTGCCTCTCGTCTTGGTTCTCTCTTGTGTCACTCTCCTGTTACATCATCATCTTGCTGTGTGGCTCGCAGGGCCTGGCAGCGCACCCACGCACAGGGCCTGGCGGCTCACCTGCTCGCGGGGCCTGACGGAGTAGGATCTTTTGATAAGGCTACTTCAGTTAAGGTGTGACCCATCTCAATCAGGATGGGTCTTAATCTTCTTTCTTTAGTCATTTATAAATGGGATGAATACCCGAGGCAGAAAAAGCCACAGAAGCAAGAAGCTGAAATCATCGACACCCAGAAGGGAAGGGAGAGACCAGCAGATGCCGCCATATGCCTTGCCATGTGGCAGAGGAGCCAAGGAATGACGGCAGCTGTCTTCGGGAAGAAAGGGTCACCTTAATGATGCCTTGATTTGGGCCTTCTCAGAGCCTCAAAATGTAATCTAATAAATTCCCATCATTAAAAGCCAACGCTTTTCATGGTATCTGCTTTCAGCAGCCTAGAAAACTGAAACAGCATACAATAGAACATTATTCAGCCAAATAAAGGAATGAAGTACTAATACATGTTAAAAGGTCAATGGACTTTGAAAACATTATGGTAAGTGAAAGAAGCCAGACATGAAAGGTCACATATTGCATGATTCCAACGACATAAAATGTCCAGCCTAAGCAAATCCAAAGAGAAAACCAGCAGACTGGTGGTTGCCAGAGGCTCAGGGAAGGGACACCAAGGGGAATAACTGCTTAAAGGTTACGGGGTTTCCCTTTGGGGTGATGCACATGTTTTGGAATTAAATAGACAAGGTGTTTGCATAAAATATGCCACTGAATTGTTCACTTTGAAATGATTGATTTTGTTATGTGACTTTCACCTCAATAAAACAAAATATGAATTAAAAATTTAAAAAAAATCTTTTGAAAACCTACTGTTCCGGGTACTGAGAATACAGCCTTGAACAAAACTTGCAAAATCTCTGCCCTCACAGAGTTTACATTTTAAGGAGGGGAAACAGGCCATAAAAAAATAAATAAATGAATAAGTAAATATACAGGATTTCAAGTGATGACTAATGTGAAGTGACAAAGGATTTAGAAGTGTCAAGGTGGAAGTGGCCATGTCTATTCGCATAGTGTGCTTAGAGAAGACCTCACTGATGTGGTGTTGAGTAGAGAGATGAAGGGAGGGAGGAAATGAGACGTGCAACTGTCTGAAAGGACAACATCCCAGAAAGAAGGAACAGCAAGCAAAGCTCCCAAAATAAAATGTGCTTGGTATGTTCAATAAACAGTAAGGACACAGGGTGACAAGATCAGAATGAGTGAGGTGGAAAGAAGTCAGATCTGAAGTCAGAGAGTGTCATGCTAGATTATGTTGCTTCTTTGACTTTCATGTAGGACTTTGGCTATTACTCTGAAATGGGAAGCCATTGAAAAGGCTTGACAGGAATATATGACATGATGTATGCTAATAGGATCATTCTGGATGTCATGTATATAACAGACTGTGAAAGAGCAGGAGAAAAAAAATAACATCAGTTAAGAGCCTATTTAAATAACCTAGTCTAAGATGATGGTGTCTTGCATCAGTGCAGAAGCACTAAATATGGTGAAAGGTTGTACAGTTTTTGGTATACTTTGAGGATAGAGTCAGCTGGATTTGTTGATTTATGGTGTAGCAGTTTGGTACTATTTATGAATTCCAAAAATAGACATTGCATTATGTTTGTAAATTGATCTGTTCCTCTGGGTACATTAGATTGTATTGGATTCAGAGGTTTCACTCTTACTTGATTAAATTATGATTAAGGCTTTGATTGGGCCACATCAGTAGGATGTTGAGTTCCCATCCTCTTGGTGGGTGGGGACTTACAGAGAAAATGACAAGGCAGAGGAGTTGGTTGGAGTTTTTAATTCTGGAGCCCCAGGAAGTAAATACACAGAGAAGCAGATACTTGAGGAAAGAGAGAAGGCTCCATTAGACATGGCAGAGGCCTCGGGAAGAGAGGTGAGCCATTTGCCTCATAGTTTACAGCTGGCCTTGTGGAGAGAGCAGAGCAACTGAGCCTGGAGAGAAATGAGTCCTGAGAGAGAGACAAGACTTATCCCAGCCTACAGCTGATATAGGAAGAAGGTGGGACCATGGAGCCTTAAGAGGAAGAGGAAACCTGAACCCTTGCAGATGTCGGCAGCCATCTTACTCCAACATGTGGCAACAGACTTTGGTGAGGGAAGTAACATATGCTTTATGGCCTTGTGAATGTAAGCTTCTACCTCAAATAAATACCCTTTATAAAAGACAACAGAGTTCTGGTATTTTGCATCGGCACCCCTTTGGCTGACTAATACAGATGGTATGTGAGGTATGGGGAAAAGAAGCATCAAGGGTCACTCCTGAATAACTGAAAGGATGGAGTTGCAATATACTGAGTTAAGAAAACCTGGAAATACCAGGATTTAAGGGAAAGATCAGGAATTTGGCTTTGTACTTGTTGAGTTTGAGATATCCATTAGAGATTCAAGTGAAGATTTTGAAGAGAGTTGCATCCACAAATCTGAAATTCAGAGAAAGGGTTCAGGCTAAACATAAAAGTTTGGCAGCCATCATAAAATAAATGATAATTAAAACAATAATATGGGATGATATTTAAAGCATAATAAATGATATTTAATAGTATATTAGGTTAGTGACTAAATATATATCTGTGAACTGATTCCTGGGAAACTTGAGCATTTAAAGACTGGGGAAGAAGAAGGATCCCACAAAGCAGGCAGGGAAGAAGCAGTGAATAAGAAGGGGGAGATCCAGAGTGTATCATGAGCTAAACCCTCTCTAAAAGATGTAAGTGATCAACTGTGTCAAATGTTGCTGAAAGGTTAAGTTTGTGAGGGTTGTGGATTGACTACTGGGTTTAGCAATGTGCAGATCATTGGTTACATTGATGGGAACAATTTTGGTGCTTGAATGATTAAAGTCTTATTGGAGTAAATTCAAGAGCAAATGGAGGGAGAAAAACTGAAGAGAGAAACTTCTTTCAAGAGTTTTATTGTTAAAGGAAGCCAATAATGGGGTGGCTAGCTGGACAGAGGAAAGAGTAGTGTAAAAAGGGAAATATATTTAATGGTGAAAAAATTATAGCCAGTTTCTGTATCAATTGAGATGATAGAGTAGAGGTGGAGAATAATTTCTGTAGTAATGACATTGAGGGAGCAAGAAAGAATAGAATCTGATGCACTAGATAGAGGCATAAGCAGGACATCCATAGATACAGGAGGGAACCAGACTATATGGGCACACATGTTGATGATTAGGTAATCTGACAATGGGAGAAGTTGAGTTTTTTTTCTTCTGATGGTTTCTTTTTTTCTCAGCAAATTAAGAAGTGGTCAGCTGGGAGTGAAGAAAGTGAGATATAGAGATTTGATGAGAGAAGAGAGAATGTAAAATAGTCAACTGGGGGAATGGGAGAGCGAATGAACCAGGGAACGTAAAATTGCCAGTCATACCTGAAGCACTTAATCGTCATGCAATCCTTATGAGACTGAAGTTATTATCCTTATTTTATAGATGAGAAAACAGAAATGCAGAAATGTTTCATAACTTGCCCAAAACCATAGAGTTAATAAATTTCAGGCAATTTGTCTTTTGGGGCTTTGAAAGTCAAGCAGATATTTATTCTTGCACCACTGAATCATTTTCAAAAAGAACACGGCAAGATCAAGTTTACATTTTGAAAAGATCACATTGATCGGGCAGTGGCCAAAGAAAGTCTATGGTAGCTTGACTAGTGTGGAGGCAGAAAAGTTGGAGAGAAGTGATATACTATTTTTAGGAGGTAAAATAGACATACTTAGTGATGAATTGATCATGAGGGTTGTCAGCGATGGCTACGGGGTTTTGGACTTGCAATACTGAATGGATGATGATATCATTAACAGACAGATACAAAGTTGAGGGGGGAAAGTGCTTTAATTTTTGTACCTGTTGAGTTTGCAGGAACAGTGAGCTCTTGCAATGAAGATGCTGAGTAGAGTTCACTAGTTGGCTCTACAGGTCTGCTGCTCAGAGACTGGAAGAAAAAATAGCATAGAGATGATAATTAAAACATATATGAGTATGAAATTGCTTTGGAATGATCATACAGTTAGAGGAAAAGAGGGTGTACGTTTGTATCTTTAAGAACTACAAAATTTAAAGGCTAAATATAAAAGGATACGCCTGAGTGTTTTCAGAAAGTTAAGAATAAGTTAAGAAGACTAGCAGCCAGGGAGCCACATAGACTATTTCAAGGGGGAGGGCATGGTCAACAGTGCCAAATACTGCTGAGAGGGCAAGATAGGGAATTAAAATGTCTATTGGCTCCTCAGATTTCAAGTGCTCAAAAGACACACATGGCAATAGTACCAAATGTATAGCAGAACTCTAAACAATATATTGTTTAGTTTTGCCAGTTTTTGAACTTTATATAAATGGTGTCACTCTTCTGGAAATTATTTCTTTTGCTCAAATTTGTGGTTTTGAGACTCATCTATGATGATGCATACGGCTGTTGTTTATTCATTTTCATGGTTGCTTAATATTTCACAGCATGAGTATGCCACAAATCACGTGTTCCTTCTAATGTTGATAGACTTATGTGTTCTTTGTTGGTTTCTTTTAATATGAACAGTGTTAATATGTTCCTGGTACACAATTACACCATGATAAACATACCTGGAAGTAGAAGTGCAGTATGTAGGACATGAGCATGTACAAATTTACTAGGTAATGCCAAACTGATTTCTCATGAGTTGTACCATTTTCCCATCAGCTGTGGATGAGAAATTTCTTGGCTCTGCAGCCTTACTAACATTTAGAATTGTTAAACTTTTAAATTTTTTCAATCTTATGAGTTTGAAATGGATTCTCACTGCAGTTTTAATTTGCATTTCACAAATTCCCTAATGAAGTAGAATAACTTTTCACATATTTATAAGAGATTTCTACTCCTTCTGTTGGGATATGCTTATCAATATCTTTTGCCCATTTGTTCCCAGGGAGTTGCTTGTCCTTTATTTGTTGTATGAGTCTTTTAAAGATATGTATTCTGGATCATAATCTTCTCTAGGTTATAGGTATTAAAAATATAATTTATAGTTGGTGACTTGTCTTTTCACTTCCTTTTTGGTAGTCAAATTTGTTTGTCTTTTTCCTTTTGGTTTGTCCTTTTCATGCCTTAAGAAATATTTCCCTGTCTCAAGATCATAAAATTATTTACCATATATATATATATAAAACAAATATACAAATAGAGAAACCATGGGAGACATTATACATTATACAGGGTTATTTCTATAGATAGTTAAGGCAGATGCCAGACTGGAGTGTGTTAAGATGTGAGGTAATTGCCACAAGAAGTAGAGATAAACTTTATAAAAAATTTATCTGAGAAGGTATTAAGAAGAAGAATCACACTATCTGTCCTATAGGTGTATAGAATACAGGGTTGAGGGTAAGAATTTTTGAAAGAAGGAAAGTTGAGCTGGTTTAAAAGTAAAAGGCAAGTTTCTAGTTGACAGACATTAGTTTAATTTGTGGGAATATTAGAGACATAATTGATAATGTGAGATGGGAGAAGAGAACAGAATTTCAAACATGGCTTAAAGGGAAGCCATGGGAAGAAGGATATTGTAAGCCAAAAAGTAGCATATGTGTTTTAGTTTAAAAGAAAATACCAATAATTGTGATAACTCACTGATGATAGCCTTGATGTATGCTAGCTTTTTGAAGTAACCAGGAGCAAATATCTATAATTACTATAATTCACTGAACTCTAACCAGGTTCCTTGTTTCTATAATGTTGACGCTGTGTTTTGAAACTGGGTGGTAACAAGACAACTCCTTACTGGCCCCACTTGTCTCCCCTTACCTTGTTTTACAACCCTGAAGTGGGGTGGCCTTACAGGTAGCCCCCTGAAGTCAGGTGCCCTTGCATGTAGCCCCAGAACTGACCACCCCAAATTCCTGAGTTATCTTGCTAGACGAAGGCAGTTCTAATCAGAGTTGGCCCATCTGACATGTGCAGTAGCCTAAACCATAAGTTTCAAGTAAACTAAACATGTAGTCAGTCTACACATGCTCAGTGATTAGTCTATCTCTAACCTCATTATCCTCAGCCTGCCTGCCTTTTTAAAAAAAATATTTTTAATTAAAATATATCATTCATACATGAACATACTTAAACAATAATTGTAGAGTAAAAGTTGTGAACTTACAAGATAAACATGCATAACACCATAAAGGGGTCCCATACATCACCCCTCCACTAACACCTTGCACTGTTGTGATACATTGGTTACAAATTATGCAAGAGCATTGTCAAAATATTACTACTAACAATAATCCTTATCTTACATTTGGTGTTTTTCCCCCAACCCACACTTTTTTTTAAACAAACAATTTTATAGATACATATTAATAAAGCATACAATTTATCTAAAGTGTACAATCAATGGTATTTGGTATAATCACATAATTGTGCATTCATCACTTCATTATTAAAGCATTTTCATTATTTCAATAATAATAATAAACAAAAAACAGACAAACAAACAAGGAAATTCCTCCCCTCTCAAGCTCCCTGTTTCCCCTGGTGTACATAGCTGCTATTTCTGGCTATTCTTGCACAATTATTTGTTTATTAATCAGTTTCATTGAGATATATTCACATGCCATATGGTCTATCCAAAGTGTATAATCAATGGCTTTTTTTTTTTAGCTGTTAAAAAGACCTTTATTGTAAAATTGTAAAATAAATAGAAAAATAGATTGAAAGAAATTATAAATTTTAAAAGAGAGTGCAAGACCAGGTTAAATGTGATATAATCAATTATGAAAAATAGATAACACAGCAACAAATATTTATAAATTAAATAATAATTCTAATATAATAGAAGTTAATTATAACATACTTCTAATTTTTATATCACAGTTCTCTTGGACATAATAATCTCTAAGAATGAAATAAATTATTGGTTTAGTTATTTAATTTTCATTTAGGCCATAATTCTTTCTGGATAATCAAATTCCTATTTGGGAATTCTTCACATCTTATTGGAATGAATTACAGCAGATAATGGTTTTTCACATTTTTAAAGGGTTATAAAAATAAAAAATAAAAACCAGAAAAGGAGAATATAAGACAAGAAACAACAATAGCAAAGACTATGAGACAAAAAGAATGTGTATGGCCTACAAAGGCTAAAAAAAATTCTGGCTCTTTACAGAAAGATTGTTTGTTTGTTCGTGTTTTAGGAGGTACCAGGGATTGAACTGGGGACCTTGTATGTGGCGAAGCAGGCACTCAACCACTGAGCTACACCCACTCTGCTTTTATATAAACTTTGCTTGGCTCCTGGTCTAATGTTCTGTTGGATCTTTCCACAGAATATTTCATTTCATTTATATTTTTCTATTTGGTTCTTTTTCAAATTGACTTCCTTTTTTTAAATCTTGCCTATGATTCATATTTTTGGTTCACATTTATATATCTTTAATAAACCTATATATATTCTCAATCCTAAAAATCAATATCTGAAGGCTTTTAGATCTAGTTTTTTTAAAAAAATTTTTATTATTTTTTAAAAAGATACTTAGATTACATAAACGTTACATAAAAATTGTGGGGGATTCCCACATACCCTGCTCCCCATACCACCACCATTTGCCCCCATTAACAACATACTTCATTAGTGTGGTACATTCATTGCAATTGATGAACACATTTTGGAGCATTGCCACTAAGCATGGATTATACTTTACATTGTAGTTTACACTCTCTCCCACTCAATTCTGTAGGTTATGGCAAGATACATAATGGCCTGTATCTGTCATTGCAATGTCATTCAGGACAATTCCCAAGTCCCGAAAATGCTCCTGTATTTCACCTGTTTTACCTCTCCCTGACCTCAGAACCTCCAGTGGTCACTGCCTCCACATCAATGATATAATTTCTTCCATTGCTAGAATCTCAATAAGTCAATAGTAGAATGGGAATCCCCTATATTTTTTATGTAATATTTATGTAATCTAAAGTTTTTTTAAAAAACACAATTGCTCTTTTTTTAAAGATTTATTTATTTATCACCCCCTCCCCATTTTTTGTGCTCTCTGTCTGTTGGTTTTGTGCTCTCTGTGTCTGCTCATCTTCTTTTTAGAAGGCAAAGGGAACCCAAGCCAAGACCTCCCATGTGGGAGGGAGGTGACCAATCACTTGAGCTACCTCTGCTCCCTGCTTGTTGTATCTCTCATTGTGTTTCCTCCTTTTGTCTCCTCATTGCGTCATCTTGTTGTGTCATCTTGTTGTGTGAGCTTGCTGCTCCAGCTCGAGTCAGCTTGCTGTCTTGCTTGTCTTCTTTAGGAGGCACTGGGAACTGAACCCAGACCTCCCATATGGTAAGTGGGCGCCCAACTGCTTAAACCACATCTGTTTCCCTCTAAAGCTTCTTTAAAGATAAAAATTAAAAAAAATATATAAAGCAAATATTGTTTTACAGTGACCCTTTTTCTGTTAACATATTATTCAACTCAAGGTCAAAGCATAAGAAATATCTTTTGTTTCAAACTGTCTCTGAGATTTTTTCAGGGAGCCCCTAGAAAATTCCATTTTTGTTCTTTCACCTTATAAAAAGAGAGGTCCTAAAAATACTTAAGTTGATTTAATATGCTATGAATTGTATAGAAAATGCTGTCAAATTAAAAAGAATTTTCTAACCTTCTGAGAGTTGAATTTGTTTTGATGAAATATTGTTCATATAAATATTTAGAGATTATATAAAATTCCTAAAGGTGTAATAGTGTTCTCCCTATGCATGCTTTGTCCTGATACTGATCTGCTTGATAGTAGACAATAGTGTTGTTAGGCATGATTTTAATTATTCTTAAAAAATGTTACATGCCACTAAAACAACCAAGTTTCCTTGTCAGTGACACTGTTTTATTCTGATGCTTCTCCAAAAGTCAGGTCAAAGCTTAAACTTAAGCAAAAAAGACTTTAAGCAAAGAGAAACAAAGCAAGTATATAAATTATGTTCTACCTATTAGTTAACACAATCCAAGTGAAAATGTTTAACAAAACGAAAAACAGAAAAAACTGCTGTAGTCTGTGGTTGATAACCTCAGTATAAGTTAATTGAGGGGGAGTGGCAAGATGGCATTGGTTTAAATGGGCACTCACCATCTCTCTCACAAAAAAATGGCTGATTGAGGGCAAGATCCTGCCCAAGCGAGCTCTTTTGGAGGCCCACAGAGCAGGAGGTTTCAGGGCATCAATTTGGGGAGAGCTGGACAAAGAGATAAATTCCTCAAGGTAAAACCCTGAGTTTCTTCCCCCTGAGGTTGGAAACCATGGGACAGCTAAGCCCCACTCCCAAGGCAAAGCTGCTGTGAGCCCCAAGCCAAGACTTCCGCCAGCTACCCAGCAAGAACTAGCATTCTCCAAGAGTGGGAGAGTTCTGGCAAAGGGTGGAGAGGGGTTTCCTTTCTGTGGGTTTGGTTGCCTGGACCCCCTTTGAGCTCTGAGGAACATACCAGCTGACTTGAGGTAGCACCAGGAAGAGGGGAGAGGAGAATCTGCTGAGGCAGCCTGATTTACCTAACCACCCTGGGAGAGAGAAACTTGGCAAGGAAGAGGGCAGAGTCAGGCAATTGACTAGTCCCATGCTGAAAACTATAAAAATTTCAACTCCTCTAAGGGAGGCCACAGTAGGAAGCGCTTAATAAGCTTCCAAGAGCTGATTCAGGGTCCCCTGGGAGGAGGGAGTAGTCTGAAAGAAGGTTGAGAGTCATTTTTCTGCAGTGAATTCAGTCACCAGGGTCCCATTTGAATTTCAAAAGGGAACTAAACCTGACCAGGAGAGGGGAGGTGGGATCCGCTTACACAGGTTGTTACATCCTGTTGTCCTGGGAGAGAGAGCATAAGAATAGAAAGGGGGCAGGGACAGAGATGCTCCTAATCAGCAGGAATCTATCCACCTGCAAAGAGTAAAACCTGCCTGAGGGAAAGTAACTGGATA
>JAQZBX010092327.1:0-12286 GCA_029593785.1 Cabassous unicinctus
CTGAGTTTCATTTTCACAATAACAAGGTTCGTAAGTACAGCCATCAATGTCAAAGGCCTGTTATATTGGTCTGTCCTCCTTGATAGGCACTGCCCATATACTCTAGGGATTGTTGTCACTCTATTAGAGAATGTAGCAGGACTTCTCAGGATGGGAACTCAATATTTTTTTGGTTATTGTGTAGGTCTCCATGCACTGAGACAACACAGCATGACACCTTGAACATATTCATATTCCATTAAGACATGTCCCAAGTGCACCCCTCTCCACACATTACCCATCGTGGACACTCCACACCAGTGATCCTCCCCTGCAACAGTTGTGACCCTTTGCAATTCAAAACCTCCCTAAAATAAAGCAAAAAAGTAAATCAACAAAAATAAAAAATAAAATAATTTAAAAAACAAATAAGATACAAATATTTAAAAAATAGATAAATTTATTTCATTGTTTCTTTCATCAACATAAGATATGTTAGCTTTTATGTATATTGACAGTTTCTTCTGACTATCCTATCAGTGTCTTTTTATTTTCTTTTTGCTTTGTTTTCAAAGCAGAATGGTATTTAGGCTTACAGAATGGCTTTAGGTTACAGAAAAGTCACACAGAAAATATAGGGGATTCTCTTATATTTCATTCCTCCCCCTTCTTGCATTTTCCTTTTTGATGACATCTTACATGAGTATGGTAGGTTTCTTACAATTGAACATATATTGAAGCATTGCTACAAACCATGGTCAATAGTTTACATTATGGATTAAATTTTGTACCATATAGTTTTATAGGTTTTGACAATGATTTTACAATCATGGTCTGTATCCATTATTATAAGATCATGCATAATAAAACCAATGCCCTAAAACTGCCCTATGCTCCAACTATTCTTCTATTAGGCACAATATATGTTCTCAAGAGGTTCTTGCCCTTCTAATTGAGAACATAGCAGGACTCCCCAGCATGGTCATTTAATATCTGAGTCTCTATCCAGTGAGATAGCACATTATGACAAGATGACCATTTTCATATTCCACAGAAGCATGCACCATGTGGGTCCTGCACCAGTAGACTTTCCCTACCATAACTGACAAAAGAATATTCCCACAATTGTAGTTTTAACTACAGACCTATACAATCCCAGAGTTCACCTGTTCCTTCCTCCAGCTCTCCTGCCAGTTCCATGGATAGCCCATTCCAACCCCGGACCCTTTCACCCTCACATTCCAGCACCATCAATTCCTTTCACATCCCTACACCAACATCATCCCATCTATTCTACAAGCACCACATTTCACCTTATGGTAGGTTTTGCCCATATTGAGCATTGGCTCACCACCCTCTACTCACTTTCTTTCTCCTCTTAACCTGTCTTCCAGACTAGCTCTGTGATTCTGCTCATTTTGATTAAGGCATAACAGTGAGGTCATGCAATATTTGTCCTTCAGTGACAGGCTTACTTCACTCAACATCAGGTCTTCAAGAATCATCCTGTTGTCCCGTGTGTTAATAATGCATTCCTTCTTACAGCTGAGTAATATTCCATTGTATGAATATAGTACAATTTGCTTATACATTCACCTGTTGATGAACATTTGGATTGCTTCAAACTTTTGGCAATACTGAATAATACCACTATGAACTTCATTAATTGCTGACTGTCTTCCAGAGGGGAACAGTATATATCAGCATTTCTAGTTACCAGAAACTGTGTTATAAGTTCTTCTAATGAGGAAAATAATGTTAATCTTTTTTAGTGCAAATTTTATATTTGGAACACTTGATTTGTTAGTTCTCATGAAGAAAATGTTTGTGGCAGCAAAATGGGTTGTGCTATGGAAGATAGGCGGTGAACATTTCTCTTGGCAATGTACTGCATTCCAAAACCAATACATTTTTAAACTGCTCAACATAAACAAAGATACTAGGAATAAAAAGTTTTAATGAAGAAGGTTGTTGTTTCTTTTAACTTTCATGAGAAAATGTGACATTGTTCACGTAATGATTGAGGTCCACAAATAAAAAGTCTGGCTCTTCCTAAGTTTTTCTGCAGCCACCTTGGATCTCTTCCTTCCCAGCAGCATGGAAGAAAAAGACTGGTTCCCATCACACTTAGCAACACTGCAGTGTTTAGAGGAGTACACAACAATTGCTCTCCAGTGTTTTCAAGATTCCTCTGATCTTGAGAGGTTAGCTCTGAGAATGTATCTCTGGCCACCAAATGCATCACTGTTGTTTTGCCAAATGAAAGTTTTAATGCTCCCAATGTGACATTTCTGTGTAGAAATCATCCTTGATAATAAGTTAGTGAATATTTGGACTGCTGACCTGTTCTTCCCAGTCCATGGGCCAGTTGTCACACACATGCTTTGAAATATATGAAGCAGAAACATTAGGAGAAAACAGGAACTCTTTTGTTTTCCTACTTGCTAAAATGAGGTGCAAATTTATCATATTCACGGGGACATTCATGGACATCTTGTCATTTTGAAGATGGAGAAGCATTGGATTCCTCTAGGTCCTTGGCTATGATGCATAAAATTTTATGAACATGCCACTTTAGTTAGGTCAGTAAAAATAATTTATTTGGGAAATGAGGGAAAGAACAGTGCTTAATGAGAAATAGAAGAAAAAGATGGAAATAAACACTAAGACTTGGTTTGGGCCCCTCTAGGCAGAGAGAATGGGCCCTGCCTCATGTGATTACTTTTTAAACTGTTAATTTTTCCACCCCCTTACTAATGATAAGGGGATGGGCCCCAGCAGTTATTGGTTACCCCTCCTAGGCTGGGAGCCAATAGTGAGGCCATTTTGGAATATCTGGGGCCATGGTGAGGTCCTGGAAAGAGAAACTGGGACCTCAAGGTTAAACTCAAGGTCACAGCAAGGTCCTGTAGCCATGTTGTCTGCTGGCCATGTGATCTGACAGACATGTTGTCTGTCAGCCATGTTGTGGGTCATCTTCTCTTCCCTTACCCTGTAATAACCTGCCACAACCCCCCCCCCTCAGAGAGTTCACACTCTCATTCTTAAGGAGGGTGCTGAGGAGTGATGATCATTCTTCTGTAGTTACTTCCTGCTGGTTAAAGCAGTAGTCCCTGCCTAACAGGACATAAGCCTCTCTGGCTATTCTATTGAGATTGAAGGAAGATTGGTCAGACATTGTGGCTAGAACTACCTGAAATCCCTGAGTGACTAATATCATGTTTTGGAAGGCATTGATTCTGGAATAAATAAACTTAGAAATCTGAAGATATATGGCCCCACTAAAAGGATAAAGAAGATGGTGGTAAGTGGGTCCACAAAGGGGGCCAGTGAGGACATACTAGAAAACAAGAATGAAAAAGTTCAGGTAATTTCAGAGGTTGCATCCTCCCAAAGCTGGTGGGCTTCATCTTTCAGGTTTTGGATGTTGTTTAGGAGTATTCCAGAGTGATTTATAAACAGCATTTTTCCTTGAAAAATAGGCATGAACCTCCTATGCTGCTGTTAGCATGTTCAGAGTGCTGCAATTTTGCAGTACCACAGCAGCAAGCAAGACAATTTGCTTTCTAAGAACTTCTAAGGCATGGCTAATTTCCTCTCTGCTGTTAGTTAGTTTTAGGGAGAGATGGTAATAGATAATGGAGTTTGGTATAAATTGCCAATTCATTTTGGAAGGTGGTGGTTATACCTAAGACAGTTAACTAAGAGGGGGATGAGAAGAGGCATTGCTCTTTTAGTTATTGTATAGGGAGAAACTACAGGAAATGAAAACAGTCAAGATTTCTTAAAGGGTGTTTAGCTTGCCCTCCCCCTAGCAATAGGCATTTGACTATAGCTAGAGGGAACAGCTGGCTTTGGCACAAACACTACTTAGCTTTGTCTCTTGAAGAGATGTTTCACACTGGCCAATGACTGTCACACATACATCCTGTCAGGTACTTTTGGCGAGCTGACACTTCCTTGGGCAGATGACTTCACTCAGGCTAAGTGCACCCAGCTGACAATTCCTTTAATAACTGCAGGAGTGATCAAAAACAAAGAATAAGATTCCTTCCATCTTGGCTCTAATTGGCAGGGAGGCCTATTCTCCTGCCATGTCTTTATCAGAACCTGGTTTTCAGGTCCTGGGTGAGGAAAGGTTATCTATAGACCATCTTGAAAGGGCTAAGCTAAAGTGGGTCTTAGCCACCTCATTTGCTGTTTCCCTTCTGGTGGGTAATGCTTAATCCTGGTAGTATGGCATGTGGATTTGCCAGTCCTCCCCAGGGTATGAGTGGGAAAGGTTTTGGAATAAGGACTAGGAGGGAGACCTGGGTTAAACACATCTTTCGACTACTGTGGGTGGAGACTGAGAGGTTGCCCCCAAGTTAATTTGGTGGCTTTTTTAATTAAAAGGGCTATTGCAGTTTACTTTACAGAATTAGAGAAGGCAATTACCAAATTCATCTGAAAGGGTAAGTGCACCCAAATCGCCAAAAGCCTTCTAAAAAAGAAGAGTGACATGGGAGGAATTTCACTGCCTGAACTTGAAACATATTACAAAGCTACTGTGGTCAAAGCAGCATGGTACTGGCATAAAGATAGACACATCGATCAGTGGAATAGAATTGAGAAACCAGAAATAAACCCTCACCTATACAGTAAACTGGTTTTTGACAAACCTACTAAGTCCATGCTAATGGGAAAAAACAGTCTCTTCGACAAATGGTGTTGAAAGAACTCGATATCAATAACCAAAAGAATGAATGAGGACTCCTATCACACCCCCTATACAATAATCAACTCAAAATGGATAAAAGATCTAAATATAAAAGCCAGGACCAAAAAACTTCTAGAAGAAAATGTAGGGAAACATCTTCAAGACCTTGTAGTAAGTGGTGGTTTCTTGGACCTTATACCCAAAGCACGTGCAACAAAAGGTAAAAACAGATAAATGGTACCTCCTCAAAATTTAACACCTTTGCACCTCACAGGACTTTGTCAAAAGGCTGAACAGGCAGCCAAATCAATGGGAAAAATATTTGGAAATCACATATCCTATAAGGGTTTAATATCCAGGATATATAAAGAGATGTTACAACTCAACAATAAAAAGACAAATGACCCAATAAAAATGGGCAAAAGACATGAATAGACATTTCTCCAAAGAAGAAATACAAATGGCAAAAAAACACATGAAGAAACGCTCAACACCACTCATGATTAGGGAAATGCAAATCAAAACTACAATGAGATATCATTTCACAACTTTCAGAATGGCCACTATTAAAAAGACAGAGAACTACAAGTGTTGGAGAGGATGTGGAGAGACAGGAACACTTATTCCCTTTTGGTGGGAATGTAGAATGGTACAGCCACTGTGGAGCAGGACTGTTTGGCAGTTCCTAAAGAAGTTAAATATAGACTTGCATTTGACCCAGCAATACCACTACTGGGTATATCCCCAGAAAAATTAAGAGCAGTGACATCAACAGACATCTGCACACCGATGTTCATAGCAACATTATTCACCATTGCCAAAAGTTGGAAACAACCCAGGTGTCCATCAACAGATGAATGGATAAACAAACTATGGTCTATTCACACTATGGAATATTATGCAGCTATAAGAAGAAATGAAGTCGTAAAGCATATGACAACGTGGATGAACCTGGAGGACATTATGTTGAGCGAAGCAAGCCAGACACAAAAGGACAAATACTGTATGAATGCGTTGCTATGAACCAAATATATTGTTAACATATTGTTTGATGTTAAAAAAATATGTATACAAGATATTTAATTGAGAAATATATATGTTGATATATCTGTATTTACTTTTTAGTTTTTAATTGTTTATATTTTCAATTATTAAATGTACAAAATAGAAAAAAAGTGGAAAATAAAAGGCTGTTGCCCACATTGCTCTCAGGCAAGGTGGATATTCCTTTATCTTATAGGCATGTTTATTAACTATTTACAAAATGAAGTTTACCAGGACTTTTAACATGTTCAATATCCCTCTGCATATGATCTAAGATAGGAAAAATATCACTGTAATCGTCAGGTATATATCTAGAATAGGAGAGATGTAGGTACAGTACTTAGTACTAATTAATGCACTACACAATGGATAAGTTTTTCTTTGCACTGCAGTTAGTAGACCTAAGCCCCAGGTTTACAATACCCTACATGTTATCTCTCCATGGGAGTAGGCCATAATGCCAATTGCATGTAAGTTCTACTTACATCACTCTGGTAATCATTGCTCCACTTGGTATGTCCTTCACACAGCCAGCATGCTGCAGCACCATTAAACCTAGAGAGAAGCTAGGAATGTAGGCACCAGCATTCCACTACCTAGTGCATAGCACCCTATGGCACTATGAAACAGTGCCAGTTTGGAGGTAATGTCCATTGTGCATCTGGCCATATCAAGCCATCTCTGACTGCTGCAGGAGTTTGAAACTACAATGTACTCTCCATCCACTTCAGGAGCACAGCCAGAGATTTGGTAGATATGTTTATTATTTTAGGGGTTGGTGACCAACCTGGTCAATAACTCCAATGGAGAGGCAACCTACAGTGTACTGAAGGCCTAGTTTGAATGTACAAGAGTTTGACAATGCTGAAGTTTCTTTTGATTTTTATATCCTTTCTAAACACTTCCAATGCTATGTAACTTGCTAGTACTTTGCTTTTTTCTTCTACACTTTTGCCATGATGATGTTAATTACACAGGTATTTTATTTTAGCAGCACAGAAAATTTACTTTCAAAGTTGTTTTATGAAAATGGAAGATTCCCAATGAAATTAAGATTATCTTTCCTTAACACCACTTTAACATGCAGATTGAGGTGGCCTCTGACTGGTTTTCCTGTTATGAAGTTATGTTTTGCTATTAACAGCAGTTTGGGTATCTAATTAATAATGGCTGCTTGGAATTGGTCTTTAAATGCTTCAGTTTAGAAGTAAACTCCTATTGTTAACCATTACCACATAGACTCGTTACTTTACCTTAAGATAAGCTTATTAAATTAGAGTTAGCAACTATTGAAATTTGCTTTATCCATTTAAGAGAAGGCAGATCTACATTTTCTTTTTTAACTTAATTTCATTAAACATGAACTTAATGTTAATTTATTTACTTGGTATTCTATAAACCAAAGAGATTACACCCAAGCTAAATAAATTGAAACCGTTATAGCTTATGCAAGGAATGTTCCTTTTCCTTCCTTTACAGGAGCTTAAAACTTTTTTTTAATAGAATTTTAAAATTGAATAATTTTAAAAGCATACTGACTGCTAGGTTCTCAAATATATTACAATTGTTTAATGTATTTTAATTATAATTTAGAAAATATCTTTTCATAACTTTTAAGGAATTTTCCTTTACTTACTGAAATTTGGTAATAGAATTATTAACCATCCTTATTTTAAGGTTGTTAAAGGTTTACATTGGGGAATTACAGGACAAATTGTGATTCTTAATTCCCCAGCCTAGAAGAGTTTTAATTTGCTACACCTAGGCCCTCCCTCAAATCTCTTGCAAAGAGAAGGCCTTGGGGGCTGGGTAGGCCAAAGAGCTCATGAAACTCTTTTTCCTTTTTCCAATAGCTCCTATATTCAGATTTCTATATTACACCTCCATCCTGCTCAGCCTAATTTGGGCTCCAGGAATACTTATTCACATGTATATTTGATTTGAATAGAGATAATCTAAGAATTTTCATTTGTTACTTTGATATTATCCTCCCAACATATGAGGATATATATTGAGCAATAGGCAGACTTGAATAGAATTTGGCGTGGAAACACAATTTACTAAAGTTACTTAAAACTTTCAGTATTTTACCAAATAAGTTTAACTGCAAGATAACAACTGAAAGGTTTCTTTGAAGACTTCTTAATTACTCCAATCTGCACTGTGACTATGCAGCCCTGCACAAGAACTTCACTCCTTAATTATTGGCTCATAACCAAAATGTCCCCAATGCGCCAATACAATTTTCCTTTGATTTAGAACCTTGCTTATTTCCCACTTTGTCCTTAGCAGACCTTGGATGAGCAAGACTAATTCTATGTATACTCACTGAGGCTATTGAAGCCTCAGGGAATCTGGTTTCTCTCATGAATTGTTGTTTTTAGGAACCCCTGACAGTCAAGGCAGGAGGTATCCCTCACTTCCCAGTCCTTGGAGATAACAGGACTCCGGGAACCACTGGACTGTAAGAGTGGATGTTCAACCACATGGATTGAGAATTCTATCAGGCAGCAATTTAGTCCACACTTGGTGCCACAAGAGAAAGCAGGGTCACTAGTATCCGTGCAAGGACAGGGGACAGGGTTGTCTCAAGTTTACTTTCCCCTGAGCTATAGGGGGCAGAAGCTGTCATGAAATAACCATAAGCAAAGGCAAGGGGTGAGACTAGATTTGAAAGAACCATAAATAAAGGCAATCTCAGTTCATAATTACCACCACAATAGCTGACATTTAAGGGCTAGGTGAACTTAGTTATAAAATAACTGTAATCAAAGATGAATTTAATTTAAGATTACCATTACAATAGCTAATTTTAGGCTGCATCCACCCAGTTATAATTATTTCAGTTACTATTCTTCTGCTGAGTCATAATATAAAAGCATGTATATAATATCTTAACTTTTAGTTACAGTTTCTAGTAAGTTTTCACTTAAAGACAATTTGAGCACTTCCATTCATTAAGCAACTAGAATAATTTTATTGGTAACAATTTTGCTAAGTTTTTCTTTTTCCATGGATGAATTACTTCCACTTGTGATTCCTTTATATATCAATTTTAATTGCAAGATGCAATTGACATTTAAAGACTCATTTTTATCTTCTGTACCTTTGACCATTATCCACTTCATAACATGTGAACCCCAAATTTGATTTATGACTCTCTAGGTGCGAGCAGGCTGACAAAGTTAAAGCAAGCACAGGTTAGAACAGAAGAGAGAATTTTACACTTAGATTATCTTAAGGAAAATCGTGACTTCAAAATCACCTGGATGCAAAGCTCCCAGAGTTGGTCCATGACAGAAACTTCATGCATGACCCTCCAGCTACATTGCTCCAGGAATATCCCTGGAGAGCTGCTAGATATAAGCTAAGGGGTCTAGAGAAGCCCTGCCCCTCTGGTGAGACACGAATTGGGGGTGAATCCCATTAGTTACTCCCCAAATGGGTAAAACCTTGCAAGCCTTTTTCACTGGAAGGACTACGGTGTTAGAAGGAAATAGTCAGGGAGCTAGGAAAGCCAGGGATCTTTTAATCATAATTGATGGCACATGAAGAGGTTCCTTAAACTACAGGGGAAAGATTTAGTAAATGGAGTGCATTTCTTCATCCCTTTAAGGCCAGGGTTATCAACCTGTTTTGTTTTGTTTTTTTGTTCCACAGACCCCTTATTAAGAACTCCTGGTCTAAGGAGACATGACCATATGGTCCCTGGCTCAGATCCATTTGTCTTCTCCTCTCTTACACAGGTTTAACAGAATTCAGGGTCCCATACAGAGCCCACTCTCAGCCATATTGTGGCCACATGGTGGTGGCAGGAAGATTAGATTGAGTAGGTTGTCCCAATTTAAGAGCCACCCATTTTTCTGGGGGAGGAAAATGTCTTCATCAGATTGGATGGTGTCCCACCACTCTCCTGATGGATGGGATTGCTTGCTGAATCAGTGTCCTAGAAATTGGGAATCCTGCTCACTGTCCTACATTTTGGGGATCTAGAGATTTGTCTCTGGGCATCCCCAGAGCTTTAGAGGACTTGGGAGCATCTGGGTCCACTTCCCAGACCAAAACACCCAAGTCGGGCTTTCTCACTAGGAACAGGACTGGCTAAAGACCTTTAAATATTTTTGCCTACTTGGCAGTGGTTTTAGGAGCTGGCTAAAACCAGGAGTTTTAAGAGTGGCTCACCACAAAGCCACTTCCAGGGGTGAAGTTCCTCAGTTAAACCTGACCATAAAAGCCCATAAAAACTAGAGAATAATTGTCCTGTGATTTGCCCACAAAACCCCTCAAGGACCATCCCCTCGCCCCAGACAATCTCTGGACCTCTCCAGGGTGAAGAAGGAGCAAGGCTTCAGGGCACTGTTGAGGGTGGGGCTTAGGCCTCACTCTAACAAATGCATTTTCAGGATCTAAGTCCTCCTAAAGCATCTCACAGACCGAAAATGAGGACAGCAGTAGCTGGAAGAGAAAAGGCACATTTAATTAAAAGTAAACTAACAATCTAAGGAAATAACACAATGGGTGATAGCCATTCTGAACTTAGAAAGGGTCTGGTAAACTTCCTGTGGACTCCTGGACTCAGGTCTTGTGCCCAGTCAGGTCTCAAGGGCAGTTTCACCTGCCACCCAGAATTTCGTTGGATCTACACAGCATGGGGACTAATTCCTGCCACTCCAGAAAGGGAGCCAGGAGTTTGGGCAGACTGAGTTTATGTCCTTTTGGAGCTTATCCAGGAAACCTCTGTCAATTAACCCCCTTTAAAATGACAGAACCAATAGAAGGCACAGATAGGCCTTAAAACTCACCAGTTTCTGGTGGGATTCTGAAAGCACAACTCACTTACCTTTCTCCACGTAATGGTTCACCAAATGAAGATGGAGAAACATTGGATTCCTCTAGGTTCTTGGCTATGATGCATAAAAGAATTTATGAACACACCAGTTTAATTAGACCACTAAAAAGAATTTATTTTGGAAATGGAGGAAAGAAGAGTACTTGCTGAGAAATGGGAAAAACAGAAATATACACCAAGACTTGGTGCAGGTCCCTCTAGGCAGAGAGTGGGCTTGGTAATGATAAGGGAATGGGCCACAGTGGTTATTGGTTACCTCTCCTATGGTGGGGGCCAATGGTGAGGCCTTTTTGGAATATCTGGAGTCAAGGGGCGGTCCCAGAAAGAGAAACTGTGACCTCAAGCTTAAACTCAAGGTCCCAGCAAGGTGTTGCAGCCATGTTATCTGCTGGCCATGTGGTCTGACAGCCATGTTGTCTGTCAGCCATGTTGTGGGTCATCTTCTCCTCCATTACCCTGTACTAATCTGCCTTAATTTGACCAATCACCAGATCTTTCTGCAAAAAAATAAAAATAAAAAAATAAAAAGAAGACAGCAAACCTAAAGCCGCGATCTTCAAGCCACTAAAATAAGCCTTATTAATAAATATTCTTATAAATATTAGAAAACCACTGAATTAAGCCTTGTAATGAGCTGTCCCAGAGAGAAGTTATTCTGCAGCCAGAGGGGACTAGATGTTCCATAGATGAGGCAATAGAGCCAGGTCTGGTCTTGGCACTAGGGCCTGTGGTCAGCCACAACAGCCCCAGGACTGATTCCACCAAGTGGGCTGAGCCTAGTGATACAAGAGCATGAACTGTTTGGGAGGGAGTTAAACTCACCCAAGCAATGAAACACAGCTGCTCTCCAGTCAAAGGAAACAGACAAAAGACCATGGCACATATGTCTGGAGAGGGAGCTCTACACAGAAAAGTGAGACTGAAGGAACTAGAGCTAAGAAGGGGAAGAACTGTTGCGCTCAAGGTCAAGGAAGTATTTGCAGCCAAGGAAAGAGACCAAGCAGAGCAAGGGGGGAGAAAGGGCAAGCCTAGAATCTGAGCCCTGTGGCCCCTTGGGAACAGGCAGTGGGTTTGCCCCTGGGCAGTGGCTACCCAGCAGGGGCTCTGGGAGCTTGACCTTCCTCTATTGTTTTTTCATTGTTTCATTTATCTCCACTCTAATCTTTGTTTCCTTCCTTTTCTTCATTTAGTATTATATTGCTCTTCTTATACCAGTTTCTCCAAGTACTAGATTAGGTTTTTGACTTTAGATATTCTATTGTATGCAAGCATTTAAATCTATAAATTTCACTCTTCTCTGCCTTCACTGAATACTATATGTTTTGGTATGTTGTGTTTTTATTTTCTTGTACTTCTTATCTTCTTTGATAACTACTTTGACCAAAGGTTGTTTAAGAATGTGTTGTTCAATTTCCACATCTTTGTGAATATTCCAGTTCTCTCACTGTTACTGATTACTGTTTCAATACATTGTTGTGTGAGAAGATACATGTTTTCAATATTTTCAAATTTATTGAGACTTATTTCATGACCTAACATATGTCTTATTTTGGAGAATGACCCATGTGCACTAGTGAAGAATTTATATTCTGGTGTTTTTTTTGTGATGTATTTCTTAGGTCATGTTGGCTTATTGTGACAATCAAACTTGCAATTTCCTTTTGATCTTCTGTGTAGATATTCTTTCAATTAATGAAAGTGTTGTATTGAATTGA
>JAQZBX010092328.1:0-12286 GCA_029593785.1 Cabassous unicinctus
TTATCTCCCCCTTGCTGTGAGGTCTTGCTGCATCAGCCCACGGTGCCGCGCGAGCCGGCCTGCCCTCACAAGGAGGCACCGGAAGCGAACCCGGGGCCTCTCATATGGTAAACGGGTGCTCTATCCATTGCGCCACACCCGCTTCCTGCCGTGAGGTTGCTGCATCAGTCCACCGCACCGCTCAGGCCGGCGTGCCCTCACAAGGAGGCCTCGGGACGCGAACCCGGGCCTCCCATATGGTAAACGGGGGCTCTATTCACTGAGCCACACCCGCTTCCCCTAGGATGGGTCTTAATCCTATTACTGGTGTCCTTTGTAAGAGAATGAAATTCAGACACAGAGAGAGATAGCCACAGAGGAGGCTGCCAGAAGCTGAAATCAATGGAACCGGAGAGAGAAGGGAGAAACTAGGAGAGGCCGCCATGTACCTTGCCATGTGACAAACTAAGGGCCAACGATCACCGGCAGCCAGCCCCAGCAGGCCACAGTCTTTGGGGGGAAAGCCTTGATGATGCCTTGATTGGACTTTCTTTTAGCCTCAAAACCGAAAGCTCACAGATTCCCATGGTTTTAGCCAGCTCATTGCACGGTATTTGCTTGAGCAGCCTAAGTAGCTGAAATGCAACCCATTACACACCAGCTCACAAGATAAATGATAACTAGTTTCCTCAAGTAAGAGCACTTGACAGCACCATTTGTCCCATATAATTCTTCCTAAATTCACCTGGTGATTGGGGTGGACTTTGTGTTTGCTAATTTCTTTTATCCAAAGGAAAATTAACTTCTCATATCTTTAGAACAGGAGCTAGTTTTGCAACTTGGAGCCAGGTGCCCACAGAAGTTAGGCTCCTACCCTCCTGCAGAAACTGGGAGATAGGGCCTCTATCTTCCGTGATGATTACATTTCTCTTGAGAAAGTCTTTCCTGGGTTGTAAAGAGGCTTATTTAACTTTTAAAAAGATTTATATACATCTCAAAGGGACAGAGAAAGAATTTGCAGTTACAGTTTTTCTAATGGAAATGCTTTAAGAAAGTGGAGAAAGGTCTCTTGCCTGTTCTGCACCAGGGAAAATGCAATTTTGTCTTTTTTAGATTTGTATGTGCCTTTACAAGGGAGGCAGAGTAGAGAATGGAAAAAGAGCAGGAGGTTATGAATATTTTGATTAGATTTTTACTATTTCTGGGTCGATGGTCCAGTGTGAACATTACCTTCCCATGAGCCAGGTATTGTGCAGGTGCTGGAGAGAGAGCAATCAACAAGGTGTGGAAGGATCCTGGGGCAGGACAGCAGTTAGGAGACTGTTACAGTAATTCAGAGAGGAGGAACTGGCTAGAATAGGAAACTAGGATCATCCTGGTAGTGGAGATCTGGAAAGAGGCAGACAGAGACTAGAGGTACAATTGACACCACATCTGGTGATGGATCAGATGTGGAAGGTGAGGGAAAAGGAGTGAAGGATGAAGGATGCCCATGCCTGGTTTATAAAACTGAATAGATGATGGTGCCATTCCCTGAGCCAAAGCTTCAGGCTACTCATGCTCTGTTTAAATGGAGCCAGACCAGCTTCAAGTGTAGAGGTCAAGGTAGGGTGGGAGAAGGCATGGGGGGCGAAGACTGGGGTTACCTGATTTAGGTCTAGACAAACCAGCTGCAGATGCGTGGATGCAGTAGTATATCCAGCTGTGAGAGGCTGGGGACCACAGCGGCCAGGAAGCAGGCATAGGCTGATGTGGAATCTGCTGCCAGTTTGAGGAATTTAGCATTAGCTGTGTCTGTGTATGTGTGTGCGCAGTGATAATCCGTCATTTTCTTTATCTGCATCATGCTCCACTAAAGCTCTTGACTTAATCTGGTTTGACTTGTACAGATGTCACCATCTGGCACCAGATCCTGCGCCTTTTCAATCAAAAGGAGCAGAATGATTCCATTCAGAAACGGAGAGTCTTGGCTGGATGCCCTCATGGTGTGTGACAGCCAAACCTGAACTTGTAATCAGCCTTTGGGGTATTTTTTTTTAAGTAAAAACTTCTTTGGATTAACTGTGAAACAGATTTCATGTGAGGAAAAGCCTCAAGGTTTCAAGAGCTTTACTCGACCCTGAATTGTTTAAACAAACCCATGGCTGCTGGGTGTACTTAGTGGAGGGGCTTTGGGCCTGTTGCCTCTGAGATCTGGTAAGAGGATGTGGCTGCAGCATTATCAGGCGTTATCACCAGACGTTTTATTAATAGCCCCCACGGCACTGGGCAGCCAGCACTGACATGTGGTTCAGTGGACAGTGTACTAGGTAGGGAGTTAGAGTCGACAGCAGGATCTTTCGAGGTGTGGTCTGTGGACCCCCTGCATCAGAGTCAGCTGGAAAGGGAGCCAGGATTCTGTTTCAAGTGGGTTGAGAAGGCCCAGGATGCTCCCTTTTTAACACGCTTCCACCCCAGGTCCCCATGCACACCTCATTTGAGAATCACTCCTGCACAGGTTGAAAGCCCAAGGTTTGGAGTCAGGCAGACCTCAGTTTGGCTCTGGCACAGGAGATTATCGGCTATTTGCTGAGGTTACCCCTTCTTCCCAGTCTCGATGTGTCATCTCTAAAATGGACAGTAGCAGTGTCTACCCCATAGGCAGGTGGTTGTGAGGATTCAATAAAGTGCTCAACACAGTGCTTGGCAGGCAGTAAATGCCTGGTAAATAGGAGCTGTTGTGTTCAGCCTCGGACAAGCCAGCTGACTTGGAGCTCAATACAGAGCTATAGAGTTTAACACACTGTGCATATTGATGGAGCCGTAGCATATGCACATTTGACTTATAAAACTTTACACTCTCAGTTTTATCTCTATGTGATTTAAATTTCTGCACATTTATATTTTGCAGGTGTATTCTTTACTGAGTACTATATACCTTACTGCATGCATTTATCTTGCACACTGTTTCAGACTGTATACTTCCCAACTGGGTTAAGGAATTTCAAAGGCAATTCTTGAGCACACATAATTTTTGCCTCATGAGCTAGCATTAGAACCTCACCCCTACAGAGGACGTGATTCCACTATACTTAATACATGATTTTTGTCTTATTTTTGTGCATTCATTATTATTTTTTAATCTGCAAAATGGAAATAATGACATCTCATGGCCTGGTGAGATAGCATTTGTGGAAGGCACTTAGTTCTTAAAGAGAAAAAGTTTTAAATTTGTCCAAATGAGAATTGACAAAACTAGCCACCACGATGACCCTTCAAGACCAACTCCCAGAAACTGGTGTGGAGTGTCTTTTATCCTGTTGCTACAGCTGTGAACAGTCTTGACTTAGGCTGGTGTCCTTCTCCAACCCCCAACCAGTGCTGACAGCACTGGTGCCATTTCCCATGGTCCAAGTAAGGCTTAGACCTTACTGCTGAATTGACCCTCTTAATGCAGGGATTACACAGATTTCAAGGGGTCCATGAGCTTGAATGGAAAGAAAATTAACTTGTTTTTATTTTCTCTGACCTCTAACTGAAATCTAGCATTTCCTTTCCTTATGAATATATGTAATAAATAAATTACAGTAGTTTTCATTCCCCCTGACTGGCAAAGGTTAAGAACCCCTGCTGTAATGTGTAGTTAAATGCCTGCTTCTGTGAGCTTTGCAGGTATCCACCTCAAGGTAAGGAGAAAACCACCTGTGGTTCCCTAGCCCTATTTTTTTTTTATTTAAAATTTTTTTAAAGATACTTAGATTACATAAATGTTACATAAAAAATATAGGAGATTCCCACATGCCCCACTGCCCACATCTCCCACACTTCCCCACATTAACAACGTCCCTCATTAGTGTGGTACATTCATTGCAATTGATGAACACATTTTGGAGCATTGCCACTAAGCGTGGATTATAGTTTACATTGTAGTTTACACTCTCTCCCACACAATTTTGTAAGTTATGACAAAATATATAAAGGCCTGTATCTGTCATTGCAATGCCATTCAGGACAATTCCCAAGTCCTAAAAATGCCCCCATATTATACCTGTTTTTCCCTCTCCCTGCCCTCAGAACCTCCAGTGGCCACTGCCTCCACATCAATGATATAATTTCTCCCCTTGCTAGAATCACAGTGAGTCTATAGTAGAATACCAGAAAGTCTACTTTAATCCATAGTTCGTTCCCCAATCCTGAGGATTCTGGGATGGTGATGTCCACTTCACCTCTAATTGAGAGGTGGCTTCAATCCCATAGGGCTGATGGATGGGATTCTCTTGCTTGCAGTTGTAGACTCTCTCAGTTCCTTGGTATGGTGGTTGTCCATCATCACTTCCTTGTTAGTTGTCCTGGGTGAGACCAATGAACTGGAGAGTAGGTGTTGCAACTTCGTTAAGATTCAGGGCCCAGCTGACACATGGACAGCCCAGAGATTTAAGTCTCTTGGGCGTATACCTACCAACTTTAGTACTAATCATAGGTTCAAATAGAAGGACAGAAGAGCCATGTGTAGGGAAACCACAACTGAGTCCAATTCTGTCACACTGGGGAGCATAAATTCCAAAGTAGGGCCCACTGTCCCAGCCCTATTTTGTAGCATTTAGAAGCATCATCTTAGTGACATGATCTAGAACCTTGGAAGGAATTTTCTGTGCCGTATTTCAATCTGCTCCCTAGCATCCCTGATAAGAGGTTGTCCAGATGCTGCTTGAATACTGCTACTAATGAAGGGAACCATGTTATCTCCCAGGGTGGCCCACTCCTTTTTAGATGTCTTTAGCTATTGGACATCTTCTTCATAATGTAATGGATTCTGACTCTGCAGACCTCTAATCCATTAGTGTCTTAGAGGATATGTGCAACCTCTCTTCTATATGATTGCTCTTCATACATTTGCAGACTATGGACACTTCTCTTTCTTACCATAAACAACTCTCCCAACACTCCTATCCAACATGTCTTATGTCTGTTTTTCACATATGCAGTACCATTTATGTGCAAAGCGCACAAATAAGAGGAAGATTTTCACAAAGTCTCTTCTCTCAATGCTTTGCTTTCCAACTGTTGGTGGCATTTTTGTCCATCAGTGTGATTAGAAGTTAATTATGGTACAACATCTGGGTCAGTGAGTATTTGCTGCAGCAGAGGGTCCTGGCATTTCTATTTGATGAGAGGTAGTAATGTTTTTTTGTAGAGGTTGTATTTATCCTTTTGTAAATCTTTCCTGCCCTTCTAGGTCTCCAAAGAGCTCACCTCCTCTAGAGGCCTTCTGTTGTTCTGTTGTGTATCTGTATAATTCACTGGGCAGGGTTTCTTCTCGGCTCTCGGAAATCCCTTCTGGGGCTGAATCAAGCTGTTGCTTCAATTTTACATGCTGTTCTCATGTTTCTTATGTTTATCTCTTGACTCCCCTGTTAGGTTATTAGCCCATTTGAAGCCAGGATTCTGGCTTGTATACCTTAGTATTTCTAGTTTTGTGCTTTTTGCATTCTTGGTGCTCAATAATATGACATTGATTTGAAGAAGACTTGGTCTTCTCTTCCACTACAAATTCTTTCCTTTGGGGACCTCACCAATTGCAGTGACTTTTAGGTATGGAGTTTCCCAATGTTCTCTCAAGCTTCAGACCCATGTATCCGTATCCAAATGTCAACTGGACCTCTCTACTTGGATACCCCACATGGTCCTCATATATGCAATATTAATTGGTTATTTTTTATACCCTCACCTAAGCCACCCAAGCTTATTCTGAATGGAACCATGCCTCACTTCAACTAACAGCCAACCTTTGTCCTTGCCCCTGCCCACAGTATATTCAGTTGCTCACTGAGTTGAGTCAATTCCACTTTGGAAATGACCAGGAAACCCATTCCTTCCTCTCCATTGCCACTGTTGTACCTCCTTGGAGGCCCTGACTACTACCATAATTTCATATTACTTACTGTATCACTTTTATTTTCTTCCAGAAGAACTTTCACCCCTTTGCCAGAGTGGTCCTTCGATGGCCCACCCATCATCTATAGGACAAAGTTAATATTTTCTCTTAAAGAATGGTTCTTGAGATCTTACCATAGGCTGGTCCCTGTTGTAGGCACTGGAGACACAGCAGTGCCCAAGTCAAAGCTCCAGCCCTCATGGAGCTGACATTCTGGTAGGAGACATAGGTAATGACCAAGAATCGTGAGCTTGGCCAACAAGGCCCTTTACTCTCAAGCCCCGTCTGTGTCTCCACTGGTCACTCCAAACACTTTGCGCTCATGAACTCTTCTTGGCCTTTGCATATGCTAATCTCTTTCCTCTGGAATACACATTCCCATTTCTTCATCTGTTAAACTCCTACTCATCCTTTATAGGTTCAAGTGTCATCTCTCTGTGGAGCCTTCCTTCACTCTCCCAAGCAGAGTTAGTCACTCTTTGAATTCCCACAGCAGTAATTTATGTACTTCTATTATTGAACCTATAAGGTTGTAATGATCTGTTTACAGGACTTCTTCCCCACTGCACTTAGAGCTTCCTGAAGGCAGGGTCTGTGTTTTATTTATCTCTTCAGCTTCAGTGAACAGTATTGTGCCTGCCACAGAGAAGGTACTCAATAAATTCAATAAAAATGATAGCCGCCATTTATTGAGATCTTGATTGCTCTATACTGTGACAAGAAGTTTATTAACACAAGTTATCTCATTTTGTTCACATAATAGTCTTTGGAGGTAGGTACTATTATGAAATGCATTTACGCTTGAGGAAACTGAGACTTTGTGAAGTTAATGTGCCTAAGGTTACACAGCTGGTAATTAGTAGAGCCGGGGTTTAAACTCTTGTCTCTTGGACTCCAGAGCCTGTGTTCCTAATAAATGTGCCTCACTGCCTCTTGAAGTCCATGTTTCTTGAATGTGTTAGTGTAATGACTTCTAGAGGTTATGAATTTCCACATTTTTAGACTTCTGGGCATACACCTTTTGCTAAATGTGTTTTTTCTGTGTTCTAAGAATATTCTCGATAGGTAAACTTTGGCCAGCTGATAGTGGATTAAGATTGTGATCTCTGTGGGAGCATTTGCAAAATTTGGCATTATCTACAATGTCTGACACACCTGAAAAAGAAAACACAGGAACTCTAAGCACTCAGTAAGTTGTGAATGGCTCGTATTAGGTCCTCTCCAGAGAGTGGGAGACAGGATGGCAGTGGAGGTGATGGTGAGTGAGGGAAGTGGGATGAGGATGGGGTTGGAGTAGGGAGAGTGCAAAGACTTGTGGAAATGAACTCTGCTTTCTTCATAACTTGACTTTGGACCAGCCTTGGGCAATCAAGGAGCTAATTATATTGCGTAATTATTTTATAAATGCGTGGTATTTCAGGATTGGAAGGTACCTTAGGGGTTTTCAGCTAATGATGAGCAAATAGAGGGGCTGGCTGTATGCTTGGGTATGTGTGTGGGGTGTCACCATGGCTACATTTACAGTGAGCAGTTTATCTTCCAAGGCGACTAGAACACTCGTGTTGGGGGTCAGTGCATTTTATCCCCGGGGAGCACATGGTGTAGGAAAGAGCATGGCCTTTGGGGTCCCTCAGACTTTGACTGGGATCCCACCCTGCCACAGTCAAGTTGAGCAAGCTTGGTCTGGTCACAGTGCCTCTGTGAGCCTCGATTTCCTCAAATCTGAAATGGGATAAAGGGCCTGCCTTGCAGAGTTTCCTGGGACTCCCAGACTCAGCATGTGCAGAGCATTCAGCATTGCTCCAACAAGCAGGGGTGTTCAGGGAGGGGTTGGCTCTTCAGTGGACAGTTTATGAGAAAAGCCAAGTTACCCTCAGAAGTATACGTGGTGTGATTAGCATTTGAATTGATAAATGCATAGTTTTAATGGCTCTTCTTGCCACGTTCTGACCAGGTGAGGCATCCCACTTCCACCTTGGAGTGTCTCTGCCAATAGGACTGTAAAATTCTTGGCTGCTGTCAGGGCAGCTTCTGGAGCAGTGTTACAGGCACATTGACAAATGCCTTCTCTTGGGCTTCCTTTTTTTGTTAGTCACCATGAGATTGGTGACACCAATTTCTGTTCTTGATTCCCTAAAGTCATATCTTTCCTAAAAACCCTCTTAATAGTTTTGGAAATCCCCTGGTTCGGTGGTTTTCAGATATAAGCATGGATCAGAATCATGTGGAGGAGCCTGATTAAAATAAGATTCTTGGACACCTACCTCCAGAAATTCTGATCTGAAAGTTCTACTTCGTGGAAATGTGCATTTTTCACAAGTTCCTTTGGTGAGTCCAATGAAGGGAGTAGGATGATGACATAGTGAGAATTACTTGCCTCCATTAACATCACTTTTACCCACAGAGTCTTTTCTTATAATTCATGTAATTTTTCTCGAAGTCATTGATTTATGGAAACAAATTTTAGGTTGGAGAATCAGATATAAAACAACTGCCTTCACAGTTAGGCTTAAAACGATCTTTAGGTCTTGGTTAATGGCCTGTGACCTATGCTTGTAACAGTCAGAGAGGAACACTAAAATTGAGATGGTCGTCAAGATACCTTCTCCTGAAATGATAGGTTCAGCAAAATTGCCTACCTTCTCCTCTTCTGAAGCCCTGCGGGCATTCTTTGTTCCTCCTTCATAATGCCAATAATCTTTTCATCTTTACATTCCTCTGTGTTTATTCTAGGATGAAAGAATGCAAAGTCGCCTCATTTTTTCAGAGGGCAGGTCCTTAGCTCAGGGAGAGTTTAGTGGGTGGCTGGGCTGACTCCCTGCTGGCTGATGATACCAGCTGAGCCCCATATTTGAGGACTATGTCTAGTGCAGTGATTCCCAGGAGAGCAGTGATTCCCAGGGGAGCACCACTTCCAGGAGGAAGTTTCATGGATGGATGAGGGAAAAAAGCTTTTCTAGGCATACACGTTTTAGTAGCACTGTATTCATCAGGTTTCTTTACAGCAGACCATCACTAGCCCTATTAATGCTAACGCACATTGTTTATCTCCGTGATGGAGAGTTTGTTTGAAGGATTTTCCCACATCATTTGACCAAGGCACCCTTCTTGCCTGGACTCTCTTGTGGGATTGGTGTTCCCCACAGAACATACTGTGGAAAACAGCACCCCAGATTCAGGGAACTATTGATTAGGTAGAAATAGTAAACACCCACAAGGGAAGAAGAACTAAAGTTTATTCCAATTTCCAGGTTCAATATCAGGACTCACGGGCACCTCTTCTTAAAATGCTGCTTTGGTGCAGAATTGGCCAGGCCAGGGCAGCTGGTTCAGGAATACTGAGAAGTCAGGGAGGCCAGCTTTCATGTGTGATTTTGGCTGCATGGCCTCTGGGGGTACTGAAAGTTTTAGGAATTAGTCTGGGCTTTTTGCCTTATTTCTCATTATCTGGCACCCACTACTTGTCCCAGGCCCAGTGACCAGGTCCCCGACTGCCTCAGTGCTCCTTCCTTGGGCACTATGTGGCCACTTTTAATCTCCTTCCTTTCGTTTCCCCCATCTCCGCGTAAAGGAAAAACACAGCATTCATTCATTCCACAGATTGAGTGTGGGGGGCTGTCTTCCTATGCTGCTTTGAGACCTCCTCCTCCACCTCCACCTCTATCATCTGTCAGGATGTAGAAGGGGGTCGCTGAGAGCAGGAGTGATGTTATCGTGTCTTTGGAGAGGGAGTGGATCTGATAGTAGCTTTTGCTACATCTATCTCCTTGGAAACCCAGACACATAAATCCCCATCTTGAAAGGCACTTGAGACTTGCTTCTTTCTTTTTACAGCCAGTTCAGAAACCCCATCCTAGTCAGGAATACAGTACTGATATTTTCTTGTCCTCTTACTCGGTCTGTATGTCCCAGATTTCAGTGTTTCTTTCTGGGAAAATAGGTGATGGAGAAAACTAGCACTGATTTAGTACCAGGAACTCTAGAGGCTTTACTCTTCACAAATACTCTCAAATGCAGTTGTTGTTATCCCCCGTGTTCACTTGCAGAGAAGCTAAGGCTTGGATGGATAACTTCCCCCAGAAAAGAGGCAGGATTTGAACCCAGGCCTGTCTGAATCTTACCTCTAGCTATAGATCGTTAGAAGGAGTCTCCAGGTCCTACCATCACCATCCTCCAGGCCAATCATGATGTTTTTGAAGATCTGGCTTTTTTTCTGATCTGTGTGATAGAGAAGGGGTGTGCAGTTGAACAATTTGAAGTTTACCCAGGGCCAGTTCCCATGACAGGCGGGTCAAGGAGAGCATGAATCATCAAAAACCACAGATAATTTCCACACCACATTTTTTAGCCAGTGTCACCAGCTTCCTCTCCCACCAAAAACATCACCCCAAGCTGCTTATTTATAAGGGCTTAAGGGCTAATTTGAGTGTTTTTTGCATTCTCCCTGCTTTGCCATTAGTGTGTGCATATCAACCCAGGAAGATGGGCACACCCTTCTTGTGGAACCACCCCTCCTTACTGTGCTCATTTGTTAAAAAGCTCTTTGTTTCGGAATCAATCCCATAAATAATAAATCATGTATGTGTTCATTGTGTGAGTGTGTCTAGTGCTTGGGTGATCCAGGCAAGCCCTGTTCTCCATCCTCCAAATTGACTTCACCTTCCCATTCCAGACCATCTCTTCCTAGGAGCACTGCAGGAAACCCCAAATCTAGGGCCATTCATCACCATCTCCTGGAAACTCATCCCATGTGGCTCTTGTAGGCTTCTAATCCGACTCAACCTTTCACTTCTACCCATTTTCCTGAATCTGCTGCTGGGTCCTGTGGGACATTCATTCCTTCTTCAGCAAAATCTCCTGTGTTCTCAACCTTTTCTCTGAACAGCCCCTTTACCTTTTTGCTCTCACTAAAACCAGGTTGTCTTTTTTTTTTTTTTGAGATACCTGGGTCAGGGATTGAACCCGGTACCTCATATGTAAGAAGTTGGCACTCAACTTGAGCCACATTGGCTACCCTGAGTTGTTTTTTTTCATTTCTTTTCCTTGTTGTCTGTTTTTGTTTCCTTTTACGAGGCACTGGGAACTGAACCTGGGACCTTCCTTGTGGAAAGCAGGCACTCAACAGCTTGAGCCATATCTGCTCCCAGGTTGTCTTCTGAGGAGGACACTATTTCCACTGGGCCCAGACATGGGCAAGTGAACTTCTCACTGCTCATGGCTGTTTCAGTCCGTTGTTCTTGCCATCCCACCCCCATCCCCACTGAAGCCCCCCTGCCACCGTCTATACCACCACCACCCTCCTTGTTATAGTCATCTGTAAACCATCTCCAATCATTCCTTGAAGATTTGTGCACCTGGCCCACTTCTCTTGTCATCATTTTCAGTGGTCTCAGCATACCCAGTAGATGACCCTCTCAACACCCTGCTCTCTCAACTAATTTATTGAGCTGCTCACCCACATGGGCATACCCTAGACTGTCATTACCAATAATGCACCCTCCCCCCATAAACACATTCACAACATCTCACTCACTGGCTACTCCTTTCTTTCCTTCCAGATCTTTCCTTCTAGAAGCCCACCTTCATCAGTTATTCAACGCCCTGGTAACTCCATATAATTCAACTTACCTTCTCTTCTCTGTCCATCACCTCTGTCACATCCTCAGTTCCTTTCTTAAACATCTTGTTTCCATGGGCCACCATTGTAATCACTTTCTTGCATATTCTTTCAACTCTCCCTCCATTCTACTTGCCTGGCAAAACCTCAAACCCAATTAAACTGCCTACTCTCTGTGTACTCTGTGGTAGATGAAGGTGGCTGGAATAAGACACACAGCCATGCTGACAGGCTTATTTAAAAATTTATTACCACAAATCTCAAATGGACCTTAAGCTGACAAATCTTAGTCAACACATTCTTCCACTCTGAGATACAACTACCTTACATCTTCACCTCTCTCCTTAAAAATATCACAACTCCTGCCCCTCCTTATTTTCTGCTGATGATCTTGCCTCTTAGTTTCTTAAGAAAATAGATGCCATCAGAAAAAAACTTCCACATGCACCCATTGCTACATCTTACACCCCTCCTGCACCTGCACTTACATGTTCTACATTTGTACACATACACTTTCTGCCTCTGGCCATATTCTCTCTCCTGGTACATCAGATAGACTGTGTCTAAGTCCAACAACTCCAGTTGTACAATGGATCCTATCTCCTTTCACCTTCTGAAGAACTTTCGTGAAATGTTCCCCCTCCACTGTATCACTGATTTTACCTTTTCTACTGGGTCATCCTCACCATCATGAAGAAATGCTCTAATAACTTCCATTTAAAAAAAAAAAGGGGGGGGAGCGGCGGTAGTTCAATGGTTGAGTGCTTGCTTCCCAT
>JAQZBX010092329.1:0-12286 GCA_029593785.1 Cabassous unicinctus
TTGAATCAGAACTATCAGTAAGAACTAATGATACATTTTTAAAATATTTCCTAATTCTGCCCACTGAAAAGGCCTGAAAACAATATCCAAGCCAGCAGCACTGAGCACCCCTAGCACCCAGTTTGCAATCTTTAAAAATGCAGTTTCCCACTGAAGCAAACCAGAGCTCTCAGTAGAAATGGCTGGTTCCAGGTCTTAGCAGAACATGTGCAAGATGAGTCTGGAAAATCTAGTCTTACCTGAAATCCACCAAAGGTTAGGACTTCAAGAGATCTTAGGCTCCTACTTGAAGGGGTTCCCACTGGCTAGAGATAGGACAATTTGGGTATCAATAAAAAGAATAATTCCAGTGGACTGAAACACATTAAAATGTTTAAATCTAAGAGTTCATAATGCTACTTCAAAAAACATGGCTCAGGGGAGCAAATGTAACTCAAGTGGTTGAGTGCCTGCTTCCCATGTACAAGGTCCAGGGTTCAATCCCCAGTACCTCCTAAAAAAACAATAAAAATAAAACACATAGCTCATCGGTCACCTTTGGAGCATGTTAAAGAACCAACTCACAATTTGAAAACTGGAAAATAAAGGGAAGGAATCTAGATTTACCATGCCTTTCTTATACGAACTGTCTCAGGATACGCAAGCAGTTGGTGAGGGGAAGTTTCTTTTCATAACATATTTCAGCTAATAAATGAAGAATGGATGATTGGATTAGAACGTTACCATGTTGCAGCCTCCAAAGACAGAATGGATCTAGGCTTGCACTGTCCAATATGGTAGCCACTAGCCACGTTTAGCTGTCGAGCACTTGAAATGTGGCTGATTCCAACTGAGATGTCCTATGAGGGCAAAATGCACATTGAATTTCAAAAAGTTAGTATGAAAAAAAGAAAGGAAAATATTTTATTAATAAATTTATATTGATTACATGTTGAAACGATAATATGTGGAATATGTTGGGTTAAGTAAAATATAATACAATTAATTTTATCTGTTTCTTTTTACTTTTTTCAACATGGCTACTAGAAAGTTTAACATTGCATGTGTGTCTGACACTCTGTTTCCATTGGACATTGGTGATGTCGACAATAGGCACCAATGGCTGCTAACAGTATTAAACAACAGTCAACCAGATATTATATGCCTCCTCATACAAGTACACAAACCATGTAGGAAGTACTCTTTCCCCCAAAACACTTGACTCTGAATCTGATAAAGACTTTAGATCTAGCTACCAACTTACAGTAAATACAGGCATCAGAAAGACATGATAAACGATGCCATGGACATGCAATCAGCAAAATCCAGAAAATGGGAAACTCTACAGGCAAATGACCCTGCTTGTACAACAAATAAATTGCAGAGGGGGGAAAAAAAGAAAAGAAAACCTAGCAATGAAAAGAGATTTAAAAACATATCAACTAGCTGCAATGTATGGACCTCATTTGGACCTTGATTCAAACGAACTGTAAAAAGAGAAAACTTAGGAGTTAATAGGATCAGTTTGAACCCTAACTGGATATTTGGTTGTATTAAGGTTTTATTAATAATTTTAGGAAGTGGTATCATACTTATTTGTTTAAAAAATACTTATCTTTTAAAAATACACACTGAAATATTTGTGAATAAAATTATATGCCCTCTGGGATTTGCTTCCAAACAATCTAGGAGGTGGAGGAGACAGGACTGGGGGTGCTAGCAAATGAGACTGGCTGAGTTCATTATTGTTGAAGCTAGGTAATGGGTACTTTGGTGCTCATTATACTATTTTCTTTACTTCTTTTAAATGTTTGAAATTTCCCATAACAAAAAGATAAAAACAACTTTAAAAGTAATAGAACACATTATTAAAAGTAGAACATTAGGGGAAAAAAATCAGTAAGTCCACCATTCTAATACGAACAGGGTTAATGATTTATTGTATGTCCTTCTGGTATTTTTCCTACATATTTTTAAACAGTATGTCTTTGCCATTTTCCACATGGGTTTGTTTGCTTAACATTTTATTCATTCCGGAAATGAATGTATTCAGTAATAAACATCTATTGATTAAATGAACGAACTGTATTTTTCACCCAGCAACATAATCTTTCCATCATTTTCTTTAACATCTGTATGATGTTTCATTAAGTGGATTACATAATTTACTTATTTTTTTGCCAATATAAATCACTTTTATTTCTATGGAAAAGGGTGGATCTAAAAATATACATAAATTACAAGAATATCACAACCAAAAAAAGGGGGCGGGGAATGACAGAGCAGTCTGAATGATGCTACTCTAACCTGTTTATAAAAAGACCCGGCATCAGAAATTCATAATCCTATCCACGTCTAAAAATATATTTAGACATGTACAGAAGCGATGGGCTGGTTTTCACTTTTTTTTTTTTTTTTTAATATATTAAAGGTGAAGAGAAATCCTCTCTCTCTGCCCCTATCTAACCCCCAGCTTTCTGCTGGGCTTTGGAGACCAGAGGTAACTCTCCCACCATGTTCTAAACCTTGGTTACTACCACTCCCAACCCCTCCCCAACTCACTTCAAACACTTAGAACCTGAAACATAAAAAATTACTTAATTAGTGATTAAGAGCACAGGCCATGAAACTAGACATGGGATCAGATCCCAACTACTTAACTTACTAGCTGCATGAGCTTGTACAAGATACTTTAAACATTAATTTCCTCCTTTCTAAAATGGGCATAAGAGAACTTAGCTCAAAAGCTGTTATAAAGAGAAAATGATGTGATATATGTAAAACACTTAGCATTGAGCCTAACAAATCAAAAAACCTATTGTGGATAAAGTTCTCTCTTAATAATAAGACCAAGTTGAACATCTATATGAATAACCCTTCCCCTATGTTTTCTATTATTTCCTTGGAAAAGAATCCTGGAAAAAGAATTATTAGACCAAACAAAATAAATGTGTACTTCTATGGCACTTGTCATACCTGCCAAATTGATTTTTCAAAGGATTTTTACCAATTTACAAGGCCATGTGTTTCACCACCCTTGCCAGCATTAGATATTATTATTTTAATTATACTAATTTAATAGAAGTCTCCTGCATTTTAACTTTTCCCTTTTTTAACACCGTCAGATTCTTAAGAGCATTTAATATGCGTGCAATCAATATCATTTTTTTTTTTTTTTGCTTCATTTTCTTTTTTGGCTTAGGCGATTGTGTGCATCATGGTGTCTAACTGTGAAAGCAAAGCCAGGAGGAGGAGCAAGTTTCTGAAGAAGGTTGTAGGTTCAGATTTAGACAAGCTGGGTTTGAGGTATCTGTGGGATTCCTAGATGGAGATGTCTGGAGAGACTTAGATTATATAGTTCCAAAGCTCAAGAGAGAGATCTGGGCTAAAGAAACAAATTCTGGGCATGGAGTCTAGATGAGATTGCCCCCACAAAATACATTTTGATTCAAGAGAAACACACAGTAGAACAAATCCTTATATTCATAACAAACACTTTCTAGGGTTTACAGAATTTCAGACTAAAAACTCCCCTTCAACATTGAAGAGAGAGAGAAGTTAAACTCATAAAAGTGGTCACTTTAGACTAGTGACCACTAGGATGGACCATTGACAGACCCTTAATTATGATGACTGTACTTATGAACCTTTATTATTATTATTTTTTTAAATAGCAGCTTGGCACTTTTTTTTTTTTTTTTAAGATTTATTTATTTCTCTCTCCCTGCCCCTGCCCCCACCCCTGTTGTTTTTGTGCTTGCTGTCTGCTCTCTGTGTCCATTCACTGTGTGTTCTTCCGTGTCTGTTTGTCTTCTCTTTAGGCAGCACCAGGGACCAATCCTGGGACCTTTCGGAGTGGAGAGAGGCACTCAATCTCTTGTGCCACCTCAGCTCCCTGAACCTTTACTTTTGAAATTGAAACTTAGCTTAGTATTATAGGGTGCCTAAGACTTACCTCCTGAGAGCCTCCTTCTTGCTCAAATGTGGCCTCTCTCCAAGCCAAACTCAGCATATAAATGCACTACCTTCCCCACAGTGTGGGACATGACTCCCAGGGATGAGCCTCCCTGGCACCAAGGGATTACTACCAAGCTCCAACTAGCAAGGCAACTGGAAATAGACCTTGACCAAAAGGGAGAAATGAGTATATATGGCTAAGAGACTTCAAAGTAAGTCGGGAGATCATTCCAAAGATTACGCTTATGCACATCTCAGCAGGATCTCGTTGACTGCCAAAGTAAATATTGCCTCAAATACCAGGGCTCCTGAGGGCTCTGGAGACATCCAGACACTATAGGCAGGGCAGACAGCTCAGGAGTTTGGCACCCTGCCAGTAGGCCCTACTTTGGAATTTATGCTTCCCAGTGTGACAGAGTTGGACTCAGTTATGGTTTCCCTACACATGGCTTTTCTGCCCCTTCTATTTGAACCTATAGTTAGTACTAAAGTTGATAGGTATATGTCCAAGAGACTTAAATCTTTGGGCTTTCCATGTGTCAGTTGGGCCCTGAATCTCAACAGAGTTGCAACACCTACTCTCCAGTTCATTAGGCTCACCCAGGACAACTAACGAGGAGATGATGATGGACAACGACCATCCCAAGGACCAAAGAGAGCCTGCAACTGCAAGCAAGAGATTCACATCCATAGGCCCCATGGGATCTAAGTCCCCTCTCAATTGGAGGCAGAGTGGGCATCACCATCCCAGAATCCTCAGGATTGGGGAATGAACAATGGACTAGACTTATTGTTATTCTACTATAGACTTATTGTGATGGAAGAACTGTTATCATTGATGTGGAGACAGTGGCCACTGGAGGTTCTGAGGGGGTGGAGAGGGGAAAATAGGTGTAATATGGGGGCATTTTCAGGACTTGGGAATTGTCCTGAATGATACAAGCCATTATCTATCTTGTCGTAACTTACAAAATTGTGCAGGAGAGAGTGTAAACTACAATGTAAACTATAATCCATGCTTAGTGGCAAGGCTCCAAAATGTGTTCATCAGTAGTGACAAATGTATCACACTAATGAAGGATGTTGTTAATGTGGGAAAATGTGCGAGGGGTAGGGAGTGGGGCATATGGGAATCCCTCATATTTTTTATATAACGTTTATGTAATCTAAATATCTTTTTTAAGAAAATTAAAAATTATATTATATTTTAAAAATTGGTCACTTTAGGGGAAAGGAGAGAGAGGACTGAGATGGAGGAGACAGTAGCCTTTTCAGTAATGTTCTAATGTTCTTTTTTTTTTTTAAGGAAAATATATTTGTGTGTTACTTGAAAAATCAAAAGTGAAATTTTGAAATTGAGTAAGTGAACTATAAAGCCCATGGGGTGAGTATACGGGGTCTTGTATACGTATCAACAAGGTTGTTAGACATGGCCCTTAGCAAAGCAACTCTAGAAACTGCATCCTGGGACAAAGCTTCAGTCAAATACAGTGTGTGAAAGATTAATGCAGCACCCAGGCTGAAAGAGACTAAGTCCACAGTTTCCAGATGCCTCCATAAAAATCTGTCCCAGAACTCAAGAAAGATCCCTGCGCTCCAGGGATGGGAAAGGTCGACTCCTGTGCCTTCACCCAGAAGGAACAGGCTCAGCCTGGTCAGGTACTTCGGGGATTTTGTTTTCTCCAATATAGGTCCAGGGTCAAAATTCTCCTGCATCCCAGTCAAATGATTGCTTTGTTGATATCAAAGGTGAGCTAAGAATAAAAACTACCACTTGTTCAGTGTCAGTTCTGAACCAGGAACCATACCAAGAATTCTCATTTAATTCTCACAACAATCATTTGATTATATTGTCATATTGTTCCTCCCTCTTCACAGAGGAGGAATCAAAGACTCAGAGGGTTGAGTTACTTGCTCAAGGTCACACAGACAATAAAGGACATTGCTTGGATTTAAACCCAAGTCTTCTTAATTCCAAGGTACTTACATATATACATTATGTTAGGTTGTACTATTAGCATCCATATGAGCAACAAAATTGGACATGACTCAAAAATGAGTTAAGAATATTCACAGCTGTCTTTTCTTTGTCAATGCTCTTTTCCAATGTCTGTTTTGTGCTCTACTTTTGTGCTCTACTCAGCATGTCCTCAGACAGGAGCATCACCTGGGAGCTTGTTAAAATGCAGGCTCTGGGCCCCATTCCAGACCTCCTGAATCAGAAGCTACCCTTTAACAAGATCCCCAGGTGACGCTTATGCACAGTAAAGTAAGAGAAGGATTGCTTTAGTGAATTGAAACATGAGGAGTTCAGAATGTTATAATTGATTATATTCAAGTTTAAATTTAATTAATCTAAGCATCTTAGCATACATGTCGGACCATACTCTTTCATCTTCTGGTTCATGAGTATTAATTAAATGAAATAAAGTTTTGCAAAACTTTTTTTTTTTTTTTGGTACCGGGGGCCAGGGAATGAACCTGGGATCTCATATGTGGGAAGCTGGTGTTCAACCACTGAGCCACATTGGCTCCCCTGAGTTAGTTTTTACGTTTGTTTTTGCTTGTTGTTTGTTTCCATTTTCTTTAGGAGGCACCGGCAACCAAACCCAGGACCTCCTGTGTGGGAAGCAGGTGCTCAACAGCTTGAGCCACATCTGCTCCCCACAAAACCTTTTAAGTAGACCTCATTTGGTCCATGAGCTACAGGTTGGACAGGCAATTCAGGTTTCTGACTTCCCATTTGAGGCCCCGGGATATTCAACCTCCTAATGAAAATTTAGAAGGTGAAATCCTCCCCACCTTAGCGTCCATGATTTCCTAATTTTACAGTGTCCATCTTTCCCATCCCACCCCCAGAGGTGAACTTGTCTGTCCTATTTCAGAAGCTAGTGGCCCTAGCCAAATCTGTGTGCTCCTCGACATTTCCCAGACCCCTTGACATAGACTGGCCAAGTGATAGAGTTCTGGCCGAGAGGGTGTGGACAGAAGAGAAGTGTGCCACTTCCAGACCTGGCCCCTGACAGGGCCCACACCAAATGCCCCACCTAAGAACCTGGTAGAACTGTAACATGGAAGGACCTGGCTGGGTCCCTGTGCCACCAATGGGAGGGGAGCTGCCCAACAGAATAACCCAACATCATCAGGCTTTTATGAGTGAGAAATAAACATTGAGTGACTACACAGCTGCCCGCCACCATATCACATGTTTGAGGAGCCTGCTTATGTAAAAGTTTAACCAAGAAAGGAAGGAATCGAACCTCCAAAAACCAGTTTCAAGCCAGCTTCGTAGCCTCTATGGCTTTCTGCACATAAGGTATTAATAAAATAATTATATAACTTTGTCAAAGTTAAATTATAGGATTTTAACCTATTTTTGCATTGATGAGCCATGGAAATTTGAAGATTGTTAACAACAGTGTCTAGTGTTAGTTACTGGTGGCGCGATATCAGTTATAGTGGCCCAAGGACTCTGACTACACATGCTCCCAGCGGGAATCCAACTCAAGAAACAAAAGAGGTGTTACTTTCTTAGGATTTGAGACAAGAGTGGGTGAAAGTGAAAGTAATGGCTCATATACTGCTCAGGGTCACTCAGACACACAGAATGAACTTTTGCCAGAAAATAATGTTTAAAGCCAAATTAGTTTTTATACTATGTGTATCAACTAGTCTCACAACTGGTAAATTAAAAGTTTCACATTACAAGCAGGACAGAGATCACATCTGAGATTTAAAAATTGTCAAAGTAATCCAAGAAGTAATTATTTGTGGGGAGCTGAGGTTTGTGATATTTAGTATTTAAACACTTCCCCAAACAGTCAAAGAGTCTTTCTTATGTAAACACCAACTATAGATTTGTTATTAGAAATAATGGTCTTATTTATATGCTTATCAGATATGATTATACTGGGTTAAAATTTCTATCTCAATTGGGATTGGAATATAAAATGAAAAGCAACCATTTCTTGAAGCAGCAAGGAGCGCATATCAAAGATACTTTTGAGAGCTGGATATTGAGCATTACAAAAATCATAACTACATATAAAACATTGATTTCTAGGAAGGGAAACCTAATAAACACTAGAAGTGTTGTGTTATGTGAAATTAGAGCAAGTGTTTTTGTCCAAATTCGCCCTCCGATTTTTATCCACACTGACATTATGTGAAATGCAACACATCACTGTTTCAGTAAGAGTCCAGCTAGTGGTTAGAATGTCAAAATTGTTTGTGCAGTAATTTTTAAGCAAAAATAGTTTTGTTAGAATTCATTATTTTTTAATGAATCAGATTGGGTGGGGACACATTGGGGAAAGCTTTGGGTGAGCAGTTTGGGCTTCGCAGGGTTTTGGAGTCAGGAGTAACAGTAAAAGTATTCTTGGAGGATGAAGCTTTTGGGGGCGTGCAGGGTGGATGACACGGGGAAGAAACTGGAGGTGCCAGTGAGACCATAAGTGGGCTTTACGAGGATTCAAAGAGCGTGAGGACCTGGAGCGGAATTAGAGAAAGACAAAGCGAGGAAATTTGTTGGGGAAAAGATAGACAGTAAGTCATGACTGGGTGGAGTGAAAGAAGGAGGAAAAATATCTAGGCAAATCCTGATGCCAGAAAGAACAAGAGACCTGACAGGGGTGTTGGGAGACCGTGCTGGGGGAGGATGGAAGCACAGAAAAGCTAGGGCAGCAGAGAGGAGGTCATTTTTGGTGGGAAGCTATGTTTCCATGGGTGTAGAAGCAGAAACATGAGCTTATGTTTATAAAACAAAAATCCGCTTAGGTCAGCCTAAGAGAGGCTTCCTGGAGCGTCCATGGTGTCCAGGAAGGAGCACAGCACACGGGATCAGGCAGGTCAGCTTTGGAATCCTGGCTCTGCCCCTTTTGAGCTGTGTGACCTTGGGTAATTTATTTAACCTCTCTGGGTTATATTTTTCTCCTCTATAAAATGGGATAAATAGGTAAGGTTGGGTATTCACCAAACAGTAGAAGTAATTATGTTTCCGATTTCTTGGCACTATTTTCTCAAACTCATCTCAGAAACAGCCACTCTTGGGATCACAGGAGGATCATTTTGTTATCATCTCTCTTGGGGCCCATCTGTAAAACAGGGCTAATATATCTCTGGCTCTTGAAGTTGTCTATGCATCAAAATCATCTATGGAATATTTTTAAAATACAGATACCTGGGCCCCAATCCAAGAATTTCTGATTCAGTGCTTCTGGGCTGGGATCCAACCATCAATATCTTTCTAGTTGAGAACCACTAGTCCATAGCAAAAAGCTATAGTGGAGACTGGATAACACAGTGGTGCAAACACATGTAGCCCAGTTCCTGGCACATAGTGCAGGCTTAATTAAGTGGTGCAAGTTGTGAGTGGTGGGGAGTGGGGGAGCGGGCAGGCAGGGCAGGTGGTGATGATGGGTGACAGTGATGAATGGGTGGGTAGTGCTGGTGAAGTGGCGAGTGGTGATGGGTGATGGGAGCCAGATCCTGGGGGGGTCCCTGATTCGGCGAGGAGATTTAGACTTTCCCTGGTACAGCAGGAGAAGGCAGTGAATGGAACGCTCCCAACAGGAACAAGTGTTCATTCTCCCTTAGGGATTTGTTCCTGGACTCAATCAAAGGACAGGTAGTTCTTTCAAAATAAAAAATTCTCCTTTCCCTGGGGATAAGAAATAAAAGTGAAATCACAAACTGCAGAACTTTATTATGACTTGCAAAATAGATACGCTATACTAAGCCATGCCTTGGAGCATAAACTAAGATCAAATGATTGGAACATCGGCTCATACACACCTATATGTTCCATGATAAGACCATGGGCCAAATGATTCAACATGAACTCCAGAGATAAGACCACTGACTATTCCAGCAATTTGCTTGGTTTGCCACTTCTGATCAATCTCTGACCAGAACTTATAACTTCTGCCACAAAACCACCCTATCACTAACTCCAACCTCAAAACCCTCTAACTTTACCAGTCGAGTCACTACTGAGACTCTGTCTCCCCCTTTCTCAGCAAATTTAATAAACTCAGTTTTGCATAATCAATAGGTTATCTGGTAGTCTTTGTAAAGGGGACCCATGGCTCTTTGCTCTTAGAATGTCAGCTTGGTTTATTCAAACACATCTGGACTCACTGAATATGGAAAATGGCTCATTGAGGACCAAGTACTTCAAAGAGGTCATTGACTCATCCTTCTCTCAGAATCAAAATTCTAAGATGTTTAGATACATCCTTAAATTTATTTCAATCTTTTCATATTCATTGGGACAAGGGATCTGGGGCCCAGAGGAAACATCAGAAGGACACTTGCCTTTCAATGCTTGGAGCTCTTTGGCACCTTCCTGCAGATGGGAAGGCCCATGGAGACAGCATGTTTCTTGTCTGCCTGGCTCTGAAGATGGCCTGTGTCCTTCCTGGGGTTAGGCTTCATGCAGCTGCCCTGGGGGTGCTGAGGGCCACCCCCACTTGCACACACTTGGGCAGAGCTCCTCCTCACTTCTCAAAGCAGCATCTGTACACTCACCTACTTCTGCTAGGCTCCAGCTCCTGCTCTAGATTCTACCATGCTCTTTCACTCCTCCAAACCTTCTTGCATGCTGCTTCTTAATAAGCATCAAGGTTATAGTGGTTGACTATTCAAACAGAAAGGAGTAAACTTTGAATGGGAACTTTCTCACCCTCCAGTCTATGGAGATTTACTATTATTTAAAGGCAGAATGACTTTAATGGTCAAACCTATGTAGATGTATTTTCCTTTTGTTTATTTTTCTTCCAATTTTGTTTTCAAATATCCCAGGGAATTGTCATACTTTTCCAGGACTGCTATGACAAATACCACGTAATAGGTTGGTTTAAACAATGGGAATTTATTTGGTTCACATTTTTGAAAGCCAGAAGTACAAAATCAGGGTCTCGATAGGCCGTGCTTTCTTCTGGAATCCGTAGCATTCCAGTGTAGGCTTACTGCAACCCTCAGCTAGCATCTCTGCCTCTGTCACAGGACTTTTCCTCCACGCTTCCACTTGTCCTGCTCAGTGGTCTGTGTCTCTGTCTAGAATTCCTGTCCTTATAAGGACTTCAGACATAAGGGTTAAGGCCCACCCTGATTCAATGTGGCCTCATCTAAATAGGATCTTCAAGGATCCTATTCACTAATGAGTCTACACTTTAACTAACATCTTCAAAGATCCTATTTACAAATGGGTTCCCACTCACAGGAATGTGGATTAAGACTTGAACGTGTCTATTTTGGGGGGGGATGGGGGTTGGGGAATGAATGATTCAATCCCCAACAACTGTCCACATGTTTCTTACCTCCAGCCTTTTATTGCTTTCTGATAGCGTGGGAATCTAATGCTGCCATCCGCACCCCAACATAGAAAATGTGGGTCCTATCACAGGGTGACCAAATTTCCCTGCATGCCTGACCAATAGCCTCTCTTTCACTCTCAAGCATGTTTCACTTTAGAGGATAAATTATTTCATGGTCCCAGTACTCGGTTCTTCAAAGGGAAAATGATATGGAACATTTACTGAGTGTTTTCTAGAGGCTGGGCGCCATTCTAAGTGTGAGTATACATAAATTTCTTCAGTCCTTAGCCACACTCTAGTAAGTTAAGCAAAATTACTGTTCCCGTTTTTTATGTGAGAAAAATCAAAGTCCAGGAATAGACAACTTGCCCAAGGTTACACAATCTTTCTTCAGAGCCTGTGCCGCGGTCCAGCCGAGGCACGAGGGAGCAAGACTGAAGGTGGTTAAGGGAGTCGGCGAGAAAAGATGAGTCGCACACCAGTTGAGTGAGAATCTACGTATATCTTTTTATTCTTCTTATTCTATTCTATTTATTCTACTTATTCTTTTTATTCTACTTATTCTTCTTATTCTCCTTCAATGTAGGATAGCTCAGTTTTTATAGACTATTCTTTGGGCAGGCTTGTAAGCATTCTTTCTTTAGTTATGTAAAGTTTACGTAAGCATTTTTTCTATAGCTAAGCAAGGTTGTAGGCATAACACAGACTTTAGATAAGCACTTTTAGTCCCAGGATGTTAACTTTTAACTGATGGCTTAGAAGTTCCTATTCTGATGTTAAGGTTAGATAAACCAGACTTGTGGTAAACTAGCATATCTAATTGCAGCACTAACCTATTGTTACATTTTAACGTTTACTATCTAAAAGGTTATTAAAATCCTAAACTATCTTTAAAGCAGTAGTTTTTACCTCACATTAGAGATTTAAGGAAATCTACTTTATAATGGGCTTAAGTCAGTCAGGCATTTACATCAGAGCTATTAGCACTGTAGCTTAGAATTTAACAGACTTATTGTTCTCCTCCAGTCAATGGT
>JAQZBX010092330.1:0-12286 GCA_029593785.1 Cabassous unicinctus
TGAATTGCAGGAAATAATATTAGGGGAGTGAGTGTATTAATCTGAGGAGAATTGACATGTTGAGACTTCTAATCTATGAACATATTATATCCATTTATTTGTATTTCTTTAATTTTTTCATTTATACTTTTCATAATCCAATACATGTACTAGTTTTTCTAGATTTACATATAAGCACTTTGTTTTTAGAGTAATTGTGAATGGTAATTTATTTTTTATTTTAGGTTTCCACATGTTCATTGATAGTCTCTAGAAATACAATTGATTTTTGTATGTTTATCCTGTATCCTGAACTCACTAATTAGTTCTAGGACTTTTTTGTTTTTTTTCTTGAGGTTTTCTAAATAGGAAACGTTATATGCATAGAGAACATTTTATTTCTTCCTTTCCCTTCTGTATGCCTTGTATATCCTTTACTTGACGTATTAAAGTGGCCAGAACTTCCAGAACCATGTTGAAATAGAGTGGCAAGAGCCACAAGCAGTGGTGAATGTCTTGATTCTCCACTAGCCCTCCTCTGATATCCACAGTCAGGAAGGGGAGGGAAATCTTGCCACTGCAGGGTGTGGCTGGAAGTCCAGGCCCTCCATACGATTTTGTTGACATGCCAGTGGGCTGTTATCACCCAGTGGGTGGGGATGAACATGAAAGCCCTACCTTCCTACATCCCTACTGGGTCTTGCCTGATACTGACACTTCTTTACAGAGCGGCAAGTGTGAATGTCTAGGTTCCCCAGGGGGGGGAAGGGGTCACAATTTTTCTGTTGTGTTTGGCTGGAGTAGAATGGTTATTGTCTACAAATTTGCTGTCTGCTAGACTCAACTTTTCCTTGCTCTTTCACTCAAGAGACAGGCTTTTCTTGGGACATTTTTTTTTTTTTTGCCTGTGTCCATTGGTGTTTCCAGGTGCCAGTTTCTATAGCTCCATTTGTTGGGTATATGTGGCAAAATTAAAAAAAATATACAGAGAACTCACCACTTTGTTTTTCCTTGGAACCTCAGGTTCCTAGTTGGTCTGCCTTCTTTTTATCTTTCAGAATTTTATAAGAATGTTATTTGTACTTAGTAGGAGAAGTTGGGAAAATTAACTTTAATCCATCATCCCAGAAAAGGAAGTCTGTCTTCATATTCCTTTAATTAACTCAGAGTAAAAAATAGCTAGGGTGCTTTTGCTCTCCTCCAGCCCCCGTGTCATCCATTTACTTCAAAAAAGTCAAAAGGGACTGGGCACTGTTAACTTCTCCACTCTGACGTAATACAAATTTCAGCATGATTCAGACACCTGTGGATGTCTGCCTCCATCCTGTCAATAGCTAAAATAAATTCCAAAGTATAAGGGCATGAAAATAAGCCCAATATGGTCAAGGCGAAGGGCTCTCTATGCAGTGATGAGCCTCTCAAATATGGATCTCAGAGATTCTCCATCATTTGATGTCAGTGTCTCTTTATGTCTGGTAGTGCCCCTGTCCTACACAGGGTCTTCAGAAACCCCAACCAGCATCTCCCATCCTCTCTCTACCAATAGTTCGAAGCAATTGGTATTTAAATCAACACTATGAACTTTGTAGAAATATGTTAACCTTAGTGTTCTTTAAATAAACATCATTTCTTCTTTCCTGACCATAAACTTACTGTCCAATGTAAAACAGCCATCATTCTTTTATTAAATGAAATGTATTGCCCATAATTGTGTAAAAAAATGCCCAAGTTCTGCTTGAATATTTGTATCTTTAATATTCAAAACTGCATTTTTTCCTATGGATATTTCTTATGCTGAAATAAATGACTGAAGAGTGTCTTATTGTTGGCACAGATCACAGTTTGTTGCTAATGAATAACTCTCAATAAATCTGTTGATCTATAAGAGTCATCTTAAAGGAATCCAATTCTTTTCCTGGCTCTACTGCTTCCACTGAACTGAAGAATCTTCCTCCATATTTTACCTTGTTTTAGCCATTACCATGCTGAAAGTGATACCTGGCTTTTGGCAGGATCTTTTAATTGGGAGAGGTGGCATATGTCAAGGTTACCATGTGAGGGACAGGCATTTCTCCAAAGAAAAATGATAGTAAAAAATGTTATTTGGTGTAGAAATTGTCCTGAGGGAATGAGAGCTTGCTCCATTTCAGAAATCAGAAAGGCAGTGCTGAAAAAGTATTCTGAGGTTTCCAAAGACAAACAAAACCTGTGACTTCAGTTTAATCCCTGGGAATTAATTCCCTGTGTGACTTTCTATCTCAGACAATCACTCACAGAGGACTGTGCAAAACTTAATAAGAGCAAAATGCAATACTTCATCTGATGTGTTAGTGGTCTTCCTTCCTTGTATGCCTTTTAGGACAGTCCAGCCCAGGTGGAAAATGATACCATATGATATATGGCTTGGAAATGGGAGCTGTCCCCTTCTGTAACAGTTTTATATTGTTTATGAATTCCAAAATTAGATATTGGATTATGTTTGTAAACTGGCCTGTCCCTCTGGGCATATTAGATTATATTGGATTCAGAGTTTTCACTTTTACTTGATTAAATTATGATTAATGCTTTGATTGGGCCACATCAGTAAGATGTTGTGTCCCTGCCTCCTTGGTGGGCAGGGACTCACAGAGAAAACAACATGGCAGAAAAGTTAATTGGAGTTTTGATCCTGGAGCCCGGGAAATAAACACACAGAGAAGCAGATACGTGAGGAAGGAGAGAAGTCTCCATTAAACGCAGGCAGAGGCCTTGGGAAGAGAGATAAGCTGTTTGCCTGATAGTCTATAGCTGGCCTTGTGGAGAAAGCAGAGCAGCTGAGACCAAAGAGAAACAAGCCCCAAGAAGAAGAATGCAGGAAGACTGAACCCTTGGCAGACATCGGTAGCTATCTTGCTCCAACATGTGGTAAAAGACTTTGGTGAGGGAAGCAAATTATGCTTTATGGCCTGGTAACTGTAAGCTTCAACCCCAAATAAATAGCCTTTATAAAAGCCAACAGATTTCTGGTATTTTGCATCAGCACCCCTTTGGCTGACTAATACAGAATTTGGTACCAGAGAGTGGGCTCATGCTTTTGCAATAACCAAAATGCTGAAATGGTTTTATAAATGCATAAGGGGTATTTTTTGGAGGAATTGTGAGATACTTGATAGAAAAGGCCTAGTTTGTTTTGAAGAGACTGTTAGTAATACGGACGCTAAAGAGACTTTTTATGATGCCTTACAAGTAAATGATAAAACTATTATTGGAAACTGGAGGAAAGGTGATCCATGTTTTAAAGTTGCAGAGAACTTAGCAAGATTGACTCTTGAAGTTTTATGGAAAGCAGAATTTGAAAATGGTGAGCTTGGGCATTTAGCTGAAGAACTTTCCAAAGTAAACTCGGAGAACACAGCTTGGCTTCTCCTTGCAGCTTACAGCAAAATGCTAGACGAGAGAGATAAGCTGAGGACTGAACTCTTGGGCACAAAGAAACCAGAAAATGATTCCAGAAATTCCAAGCCTCTGGAAATCAAGCTCCCATATGATAGTGCCCCATTTGAGGACTTATCTAAACTTGGAACTTGTAAATCAGGATTGAAAATGCAGTTTTCTAGGAAGGACTTGTGAAAAGTCTTACTGTTTGATGGCTTGGACCCCTGCTTCCTGCATGGTAAACCAACAAACTTTTTGAGAGAGCTGTATGAACAAAATTGCTGTCAGCCTGGAATTAAAGGGAAAGACTGAAGGGGAAATGACTGCAAGAATTAAGACATCACCTTGGGCCAAGAGAGGACTCCCACTCATGTGTACAGAGAGGGTGAATTTGCCCCAGCAGTTGAAGAAGACGGATGTTCCTGCCCGAGGTCTGGGGAAAGTTTTGCCACCCCAGGGTAAAGAGAGAGTGGAGCACAATCCCCGGGGATTAGGGAGGTTAAAGTCAACACCCTATAGGTCTGAGAGGGGTGGACCTGTCCCCCATGGATTAGGAAAGTCCAGGTCATCATCTAGTTGCTTTGAGAAGGGTGAGCCTGTATGCCAAAGGTTAGGGAGTATATTGTCTTCACTTCACTGTACTAGGCGGGGTTAAGACTCTAACCCAAAGATTGGGTAAAGTGTGGCAATCACCCTAATGCTCTTGAAGGGTGAGGTCTGGAGCTTGATGTTTGATGAGGGTGGAACCAAGAAAATGGCCATTGTGCAAGCCTATGGAAAAGGTGGGTCCCCATGTGGCCCCAGGGAGAAGAAATCATCATCTTAAGAATGACTCCCAGACTTTGAAATCGAATGGAGGATGCCCTGCAGGTTTACTGAATTGTACAGGACCTGTGACTCATGTTTCCCTCTAAAATTCTCCTTATGGTAATGAAAATGTTTATCCTTTGTCTGTCCATTTGTGTATTGGAAGCAGTTAAATGGTTTTGCAAGTTTCAGAGGTCTACAGCCAGACAGGACTTTGCCCCAAGACAAACTGTATTTCTTTAAACTGATTGTGATATGTTTCTGTATTTAGCATTGTACTGATTTATTTATTTTTTAATATTGTAACATCTTTTTGGAATTCAGAGGGTGGAGTGTAGCAGTTTGATATTGTTTATTAATTCCAAAAATAGATTTTGGATATGTTTGTAAACTGGTCTGTCCTTCTGGGCATATTAGATTATATTGGATTCAGAGGTTTCACTTTTACTTGATTAAATTATGATTGGGCCACGTCAGTAGGACATTGAGTCCCTGCCTCCTTGGTGGGCAGGGACTCACAGAGAAAATGACATGGCAGAAGCGTTAATTGGTGCACATTTGTAGACATTTCAGATGTATATATAGCCAAGAGTGGAACTGCTATACAATAGGATGTTTGTTTTATAGCTTTACTAGTTGTTGTCAAACAGTTTTACAAAGTGATTTTATCAGTTTACCCTCCAACCAGCTACTCTACATCTTTGCTAACACTTGGTATTATCAATCCTTTTAATTATAATTATTCTGGTGGTAGTGAAGTGGCATCTCATTATAGTCTGAATTTGCATTCCTTTTGACTAATGATGTTGAGCATCATTTAATATACTAATTGGATTGGATGCAACTATTTTAATACAAAAGTTTCATAAATTACATATTTTAATTTTTCACAAAATTCTCTAAAACCATTCATTATTATTCAAATTAATAACCTTGAAGCTAAGAAACCAGAATCACATAATAAAGTCACAGGTCAGTGGTAAGAAAGTACTGTAACCTCCAAGCTTCACCTCAAGCAGAGATTCTGTCACCATTTGCTTTTTGTTTTGTGCTGTGAAAACATTCAAAGGATGATGTCTGCCACAAAAAAATCAGAGAGGTACATGGCAACACTAAGTCAGTTATGCCTGAAGAGGTGATAACTGGTAGAACAGTGCAAGGGTTAGAAGTTTAAGATAAGATTTTATAAGACACATTCAGTGGCATTTTATTTGACACACATAGGTGTTTAAGCTTTTATCTTTCTGAGTACTGGATCATAAGTGTATATGAATCACTCATAATGTATATAAAGATAAATATGTGTCTAAAATATAGAAAGCAATTTAGAGATAATGTGTGTACTATAAATGAACATCCATTTTAAAAGTTCTCACTAGCTCATTAAGTTTCACAAGTTGTTGGAGACACATAAATGAAAAAGACTATCCACACTTCTGAAAGTAAGATACAGAGTCCCAGGGAGACTCAGGTCCTAAATTGAAGGATATACTCCTCAGACTTTGACATGAAAATTGGTTTGGGTGGTAGTGCCTACATGCTTATAGTGGTTTACCACATTGGGAGTTTGAAAATGCAGTTACCTCTACTCCACCAGGACAACTGAATCCTTCAGAGCCACTGTGGTGGTCTGTACCCCAGAGAAACAAATTATTAAACTTAATCCACTCTTGTGGGTGTGAATCCACTGAAAATAGGACCTTTTGATAAGGCTTCCTCAGTTAAGTCGTGACCCACCTCAACCAGGGTGGGTCTTAATCCTTTTACTGGAGTCCTTTATAAGAGGGATGAAATTCAGACAGAGGGAGAAACTATAGGAAGCATGAAGCTACATCAACAGAACCAAGAAGAGAAGAGAGAGACCAGGATAAACCATTATGTGCCTTGCCATGTGACAGAAGAGCCAAGGTTCACTGGCAGCCAGCCCCAGAATGCAAGAGTCTTTGTGGAGAGAGCATCACCTTGACCTTGCCTAGATTCAGACATTTTCCCAGCCTCAAAAAAATTCCCATGGTTTAAGCCAGTATATTTTATAGTATTTGCTTGAGCAATGAAGGAAACTAAAACAGCCTCCTACCACTTAAGATTTGCCCACAAGTGCTGTGAGTATGCCACCATTACTGGCTATACTTCCAGTTTTTCCCCATTAGGGTATCCTGCCTCAGGGAGCCAGATGGGGTTAATCCAGAAAGGTGGGTCACTCCAGAAAAGTCTTTTTTGCAACTAGGTGGTCCAACAGAAACTGGATTGAGCAAATATAGCACTTCTTAGCTGCAATTTTACCACATTCTCTCTCCCTCTCTCCCTCCCTCCCTCCATCTATCCATCCATCTATCCTGGGGGTCCTTTTGTATGCAGCATTCCTCAGTGGCTTGTGTTCTGCCCTGGGTCTCTGTGGTCTTGGTTCCCTGTGCCTGGATATGCCTGGGTATATGTGGGGTTCTAAATTGCTGCTGTGAATGTCTCTATAGTTTGTGTCTCTGGTGGGAGGGATCCAGCCACTGTCTCTAAGTAACTACCAAGCTGCATGGGGACTGAGTGAGGGAGAGGGAGTGGACTGGTGGGTCTGGGTGGAAATTTCCTGCCAGATAATTTTCCTTCAATTCAGCATTTGTGGAGTCTTTCTCCTGTATCTACCATCTTCCAGAGTTCTAAGGAAGTGGGATTTGCCCTTTTAGTTACTGAATCTCTGAAGAGGTTTTTTCAGGGGATGTCTTATGTCACCATGTTGATGATGTCACCTTCAAGTCTTTGACTTTTGTAGGGGTGGTGTTCATGGGGTCCAGCAGGAAGCTAAACACACACATACCTGGTCCTCAGGCTACACCTAAATAGGGGACTGCCTGCGAAAAAAGAAGGTTAAATAGGATCCAGATTTTCCTAACATAAAGCCCACAATGCCCAGGATATACTAGAAAATAATTAATCACACTAAGAAACAGGAAAATCACAAATTGAATAAACAAAGAAAATAAACAGATGCCAACACCAAGATGAATCAGAGGTTGAAATTATCAGGCAAGAATTTTAAAGCAGCCATCATAAAAATGTTTGAATAACCATTAAAATTGTATTGAAAAAAATGAATACAATAGAAAATCTCTTCAAATAAACAGAACATATATAAAATGTACAAAACAGAAATTATAGTACTGAAAAATACAATAACACATAGGAAATTTGCTGGATGGGCTCTACAGTAGAGTTGAAATGACAGAGGATAAAATCAATAATTTGAGAGCAGATCAATAGAATTTACCCAATCTGAAGAACAAAAAGAAAACAGGCTAAAATAAGTGAACAGAATCTCAGGGATCTGAAAAACAAATAAAAAACATTTGCATCATTATTTGTAAAATCATTTGTTTAACTATAACATTTGTATAATCAGAATTTCAGGAGTGGACTGGAAAAGTATTCCAAGAAAGAATGCCTGAAAGCTTCCCAAATTTGGTGAAAAACATAGACCTACAGATTAAAGAGGCTGAGAAAACCAAACCCCAAATACGATAAGCCCAAAGAAATCCAAACCAAGACACACCATAATTAAACTTCTGAAAACTAAAGACAAAAAAAATATCTTAAATGCAGCCAGAGAGAAATGGCCCATTACTTAGAGGGGAAAGCAAATTTGAATGACAGCCAGTTTCTAATCTGAAACCATGAAGCCTAGGGAGGAAGTGGCAAATATTTCTCAAATACTTAATGAAAATAACTGTCACCCACAAACTGTATCCAGCAAAAATATTTCAGGAAAGAAGAAGAAATAAAGACATCATCAGATGAAGGAAACCAAGAAAATTGGTTGACAGAAAACCTACACTTACAGAATGACTAAGGGAGTTCTCTACAGAGAGGAAATTAAAATAGAAGAGGACCTATGTGGAAGGCAGAATAATGATCCTGCAAATATACTCATGTGTTAATCACCAGTACCTGTGATATATTACCTTAACTCCAAAATGGTATTTGCCAATGTGATTAAGTTAAGAAACTCAAGAGGGGAGGTTATCCTGGATCTTCTAGGTGGGCCCAATGTCCTCTTAAGTGAAAGAGGGAGGCAGAAGTGTCAGAGCAGAGAAATAGATGGGAAGACAGAAGCAGAGGTCAGAGTGATATGATTCCTGGCAGAGTGTCATGAGCCCAAGAATGTGGACATCCGCTATAAGCTGGAAAAGTTGAGAAACCAGACTGTCACCTAGAGTGTCGATAAGAAACATAAGCCTGCTGATGCCTTGATTTTAGCCCTGTAAGATCCATTTTGGATTTCTGACTTCCAGAACTGTAAGATAATAAATTTGTGTTGTGTTGTTTTAAACCACTAAGTTTGAGGTAATTTGTTATATTTAATAGGAAATGATTAAGCTTGAAATTTCAGAAAGGAAAAAAAAAATGAACAGCATTGGTACAAATAGGGGTAAATATAATACACTATCTTTTTTCTCATGAGTTCCTAAATCATATTTGAGGTTTGAAGAAAAATTATAACAATATGATGTGGTCGATGATGTATGAGCCACACACTTAAAGACAAGTATATTTTATTTATTTATTTATTTATTTTAAAGAAACTTTAGTTACATAAATGTTAGATAAAAATATAGGGGATTCCCATATGCCCCACTCCTTCCCCCTCCCACACTTTCCCCCATTAACAACATCCTTCATTAGTGTGGTACATTTTTTACAATTGATGAGCATGTATTGAAGTATTGCCAGTAACCGTGGATTATAGTTTACATTATAGTTTACACTGTGTCCCATGCAATTTTGTAAGTTATGACAAAATATATAATCGCCTGAATCCGTCATTGCAATGTCATTCAGGACAATTCCACTGTCCCAAAAATGCCCCCATATTACACCCAGTTTTCACTCTCCTTCCCCTCAGAGCCTCTGGTGTCCACTGCCTTTGTATCAATGATACCAGTTCTCCCATTGCTATAATAACAATAAGTCTATAGTACAATAATAGTAAGTCTAATTTAGTCCATTGTTCATACCCCAATCCTGAGGATTTTGGGATGGTGATGTCCACTCTGCCTCTAATTGAGAGAGGGTTTAGATCCCATTGGGCAGATGGATGGAACTATCTTGCTTGCAGTTTGCAGTTGCAGAATCTCTCTGTTCCTTGGGATGCGAGCTGTTCATCATCATCACCTTATTAGTTGTCCTGGATGAGGCCAATGAACTCGAGAATAGGTGTTGCAACTCTGTTGAGATTCAGGGCCCAACTGGCACATGGATGGACCAAAGATTTAAGTCTCTTGGACATACACCTATCAAATCTAGTACTAACTATAGGTTCAAATAGAAGGGGCAGAAGAGCCATGTGTAGGGAAACCACAAATGAGTCCAATGCTGTTACACTGAGGAGCATAAATTCCAAGGTAAGGCCCACTGGCAGGGTGCTGAATTCCTGAGCTGTCTGCCCTGCCCATAGTATCTGGATGTCCTTAGAGCCCTCATGAGCCCTGCTATTGGAAGCACTATTTACTGGGGCAATGAGATCCTGCTGAGACATGCATAAGCGTGACCTCTGGAATGACCTCCTGACTCACATTGAAATCTCTTAGCCATAAAAACTCATTTGTATTTACCATTTCCTCCTTTTGGTCAAGGTCTTTTATACCCATGTGGGAGGGAAGCACCCAATCGCTTGAGCCATATCCTCTCCCTGCTTATTGTGACTCTCGTTTTATTTCCTCGTTGTGTCTACTCATTGCATCATCTCATTGCATCAGCTCACCATGCCGGCCTGTCGCATCAGCTCACTGTCTTGCTTGTCTTCTTTAGGAGGCACTGGGAACCGAATCCAGGACCTCCCAGGTGGTAGGTGGGTGCCCAACTGCTTGAGCCACATCTGTTTCCCAGATTTTTGACAAAGATTCAAAAGTAAGTCAACGGAGAAAGCCTATTTTCTACAAGTGATGCTATAATGATGCATCATCCTGTGGAAAAAATGAGGCACACTTTAGACCTAGCAACTCATACAAATATTAATCAAAATGGATTGCAAATTCAAATTTAAAATGTAAAATTATTAAATACTTAGGAAAAAAGACATAGAAAGTCTTCAGGATCCAGATCCAGGTGAGCAGTTCTTAACCTTGATTTCAAGAGAATGATTCATAAAAGGGAAAATTGAAAATTGGACTCATCAAAATAAAAAAAGTTCCTCAACATGATAAATGGCATACATAAAAAAACCCACAGCTAATATACTCAACGGTGCAAGAATGAAAGCTTTCCCTTTTAAGATCTGGAAGAAGACAAGAATGCCCACTTCTACCACTGTTATTCAACATTGTGCTAGAAGTTCTAGCTAAAGCATTTAGGCAAGCAAAAGAAATTAAAGGCATCCAAATCAGAAAGGATGAAGTAAAACTCATTATTTGCTGGTGGTAAGATCCTATATATAGCAAGTCCTGAAAAATCTACAACAAAGCTCTTGGAACTAATAAACAAGTTCAACAAAGAAGCAGGATTCAAGATCAACACACAAAAATCAGTAGTGTTTCTATTTACTAGTAATAGGCAGTCTGAGGAAGAAATCCAGAAAAAAATCCATTTTCAAGAGCAACTAAAAGAAAGAAATATCTAGGAATAAATTTAACCAAGGATGTAAAGGACCTGTACACAGAAAACTACAAAACATTGCTAAAAGAAATTGAATAAAAACAAAATAAGTGGAAAGACATTCCATGTTGATGGACTGAAAGACCCTCACATCTATGGTCAATTGATTTTTGATACTTTGTGATGAAATTCTGAAGTTGAACTATAGCTTTAGGTGGTCTCAGTCAGAACTAAATATAATCACATTTTGTGAGTTTTGCAGATTTTGTGCTACCTCTGACTACAGTCAAAATTACAAATTTGTGTTTAACTTGCTTTGACTCCATCCACACCAATGCACTCTTTTGCTTCGTCTGTTTTCTATTACCAGATGTGTAAAGTACTCAAGATCTGCATCCAGAATGTCATACATTCTTTTGAAAATCCAACATAGAGCACTCAATATAAGAAGCAAACTGTGAAATGTGATTGAGGTCTGTTATCTGTTTTCCTCTTATCCTAGTTTAATTTCTTCAGATACTTGCACAGGGGAGTTTAGGGATTTTTTATTGTTGTAGCCCAAGAAATACACATCTATACTCTATACTCCTCTACACTCTGATCAGGGTATTTCTATAGCTTATTGCAGTTTGCAATACTCTGGTAAGCATGACAGTGCTTTTATTACTTATAGAAAAGTAATCATTAAAAGGATGGAGCAGTTCCTACAGCAGGAAAGCTGCTAAGACTTTTTGTCTCACCACTACAAAAAGAGAAGCTATTTCATAAAATTGAATTGATTGACTTTAAAAAGCCTTCTCTTTAGAGGACAAACTGATAGCAAATAGAACACAGTTCCTTCAATATATTGTGTCTCCTACAAGGACCAGCAGCACATGTGAATTCAGGAAGAGAGGAGGAGGAGGAAGAGAGGAGGGCGGCATTGTTTACAAAGGCTCCTACTTGAAAAGCCCTATTTAATTAAGCAGTGATATCTGACAGGCCTCCTCTGCATACTCTGCCAGGGATGCCATGAGGAATGGCACTTCAAGGTGACATAATCCACAAGATGAACACTGTCTACGGCATTGGATTGCTGTAAGGAAATGGCATTCTTAAGGAAAATGAAAGGAAAATGCCAGAGCCTTTTCATTTTCTGAGCACTGTTAGCATGAGCTTGACAATTACGGAGAGTCAGTCAGAACACTGTTTATGTTCTGTGTTCCCTGGGCATTTCATAATTATGAATATTAATTCCATTAATAATGCACTTGAAGCAAGTAAATTATCCTGCAGAACATCATAATCAGTTTTATCATAGTGGCATCCAGGAAGCCTCTCGATGGCTTTGTTTTCAGCTTCCCTGTTTGCAGCTCTCCCCAGCTACCATGGGGAAGTTAGGAGTGAATGGCACCTCTTACCATCTAAAGGCAACTCAGTGGATGCCTTTGCCAGTGAAGCTGCTGCTTCTTCACTTATTTAGGGTTAACGTCAGCCTCCTGAACTGCCAGACTGACCCTGTGGGTGA
>JAQZBX010092331.1:0-12285 GCA_029593785.1 Cabassous unicinctus
AAAACAAAACAAAACTGGGAACCAAGAACCAATCTTGAAAATGGGTGCTGCTTTTTCATGATTTGGGTCCCCATTGTTCCACTGAGTTGTCCAAAGTAAACTTTGAAAATCAGCTTTCCTTTTGTTGGGTTTATGGGGCAAGCAGGTCAGAAACCACAAGTTGGAGATTCTGACAGGACCCAATAACTCAGGAACACTTCAGGCAACATCATCAGGAAGAAAAGAAATAGGAGGGAACCGATCCTTAGGAAGAATGATAGCCAGGGTTAAAAACACATAGATCTTCCAGGAAGCCTCAAGCCTTGAATTCTTTTTTAAGGTCTACCTGAGCTGGTACTTACCCTAGATTTTATTGACCTGAAAGCAAAGCAGTAAAATTACAAAAGCTTCCTTTTGCACTTGGGTATGCTCTTTGCGCTGCAGAAAACCATATCTGACAGTTGGGTTCACTCACTAACCAAGCAGGAAGAGAGGATGGCTTTAGGTAGGTGGAGGAATGACTTTCCCAATATCACAGGAGAGAACAAAGTTATGTTGTGTTTAGAAACAGGTGGGTGTGTAGGTATAGGATCAAGACTTCTAACCTAATAGATTTTATTTTTACTCTAAAGTAGGAGGCAAGTTCAACTGCTCAGAACTGGAGAAGAAGTGCTGGGTGAGATTGTGCAGAGTGGAAACAGTTTGAAATTTGCATTGAGTTTAGTGGAAGAGTCAGCTGATTAGAGAAATACAAGATCAACCATCTCTCTGTCTTATCTCAGTGTCCACCCCTCCATCCTCCCCTGCTCTCATTCTCTTTGTCTCATCTCTCAGTCTATCAACCTGGAGTAAAAATATCTAATACCCAGGTAGTGCCTGACTTATTTCTTAAATATCCAGTATTAATGGGTTTTCATCACACAAAGAACATAGCTCCACCGAGGACATTTGGGTAGAATATTTTTTCTCTGACATTTCTACATTAGAACCAGTCTTTTCACTCTTTCTAACATCATGTGGTAATCAGAAATATGATCAAGTAAATTTCACCTAAACTCACTATTTAAGGCTGTTACTATTCCATTAATTACCTGGAATGAATGAGAATGTATTTTATAAAACTTCTTTGCTCCCTTCTACTCTTCAGCTACCAATGATATTCCTATGGTCCCCATGGAAGGGTCAGCATAGCAGAGGCAGATGGGCCTCAGTTCTGATTCCTTTCGTTCTAATCTGTGTGGGTGAAATTTGAGGCACTAAACTCTCTGAACATCTGTTGACGCATCCATTAAATGAAAATAATGATAATATCTTTCAAAGGCACAGTGAGGTTTAACTATTTCTATCAAGAAAAGGAGAAAGAGAGAGAGATCATAACACCTGGTTCAGATTAGTTGTCCAGGTATCATTATTCATAGAGACCCCTTTAACTCTTAAAATCCTCCAGTTTCAAACAGCAAATTATGTGATCACCCCTTAGGGCCAGTGATGTGCTTGTAAATGTTTACCATCTCTCCAAGGAGATAAAAAACAGATTTGCTGCATTTGCCAATTTCCATGGTATAAATGCTACCACTGTCAACCATTTAAAGTTACCAATGAGTTTAACAATGGACTCTGTAAAATTCTTGAAAATTTAACAATGGACTTCTGTGAGTCCGTAAGAGCTATGGAAACATTAGCTCCAGAGTTTGAAAATCAAATATTTATTCATTCTTCTGTTACCTTCCCTGCATGATGCTGAACTCTTCAGGGAGCAAAAGAAATTTCTAGCATGATCCCCAACCTCAAGGAACAAATGTAGGTTAAAAACGAATCACAGGACAATATAAAATAACCAAAACAAACTCCAAACTGTGTGGACTATGGCAGTCTTGAAAGGAGAAAGAAGTCCGGGCTTCCTAAAGGCCTGTGACAGGGCAAGAATCCTGATAGAAGCAGGAGTAGGACAGAATTTGGAGCTGTTATATTTAGACAACTGGGGAAAAGCAGACCACAAGAGATGCTCCTCAGATAAACAGATTTGCAATATAGCAGGTCTTGTTCAGTCTTGAGATGATGAGGTTAGATTACCATTACCTTCCTTGAAGGAAGAGTTTATTGAAAGATAGACTCCTGCAATTTCTCAGAATGCAAGATACTGCACAGGTTTTACTCAGAGCATTGACAGCTCACAAATTAATACTCAGAAGTAGAGAAGCGAGTGCAGGCTGTTTGGCAACCATCCCCTGAAAGGAGTCAGCATTGCATTCCTTTGAATTTCTGGTTTTTTCTAACAACAGAAATGTAATGTTAGGGAACCTAGTAAAACAAAGTGTATCAAATGGATTTCTCTTAGCTGTATATGTTGTTATTTTTGCAATCTATTTATTTATTTCAGCAAACCTGTGTTGCCTGCAATGCAGCAAATTCTAGTAGAAGAGTAAGAGCTTGGACAAGAGGCAGAATGGATAATAATCACTTCCAACTACTTTGAATTGAGTCTTTGTGTCTATGGGGCATTGCACCAAGTGGAAAATAAGGCTCTTAAGGCTGAGTCATGTGTCCATGACCACACAGTGGCAGATCCAAGCATTCAAATACTCTGACTCCAAATTATGTCCCTTGACTACGATTCTAACTTCTCAACTTGATTCCAGACACCAACGTTGGGTGACCTTTGGCAAATACATCATTGGCGCTTCAGCCTTTTCAGCTGCACAATGGAGACAATGAGAACTTCTTGAATGGCTCTGGGGATCAAGTGATATAATATCCCCAAAACTCCTAGTCCATTTATTTGTGCACAAATACTCACTGAGCATCTAATTTTCATCGAACCATCATCTTCTCCTTAATTGACCAGACACCCTCATGCCTGCCAATGCCATCAAAGAATGGCACTAATCCTAGTGTCCCAGGAAAAAAGAGGGCTGCTTTGAGATGTTATTGCTTTGATTTTATTTTACCTCGGGGAGTAGAAATAATGACTGCCAATTATAGCAACAACAAATAGGGAGTTTGGTATAAATTTCCTATGAGCTTATGTTTCTGTCAGATTCTCATACTTTTAAGATTTATTCCCAGCAAGTGAGCTTTGAAACTTCATAAGCCTTTTAGATCTTTACTCATCAAGGAAGTCTAAAGAATATTCCTCACCAGAATTTCATCATTTATTTTAAGACTACATTGCTAATTTGTCTACTGTGGGATATAGAAAAAAGAGAAGCCCCAATTCTTTTTTCCTTTCAGAACAGCTGGGTCCCTAAGCCAGCAGCAGCTGCTTTACAAATTGCCCAGCCATTAAGTCATTATTTCTTCATCATAAGTGCAGCTGGGAGATAGTCTCCTTTCCTTGGGAACACAAGCACCACTTCCTCATACCTCTTCCTCCACACTGCCCTCAAACAGGCCAGGCCCATAGAAGTATAGAATTGATTTTCGTCTTTTAATTGAAGGCTGATAAAGAATTCTGATAGCTGTTTATTTTTCAACAGTCCTTAAAGGCAAGAAAGGAATGACTTAGGGTTATGAGATGCTAGATCTCATAACAACATGAAATAGCATCTAGGCCACTTCCTTTCTTTTATTGGTAAGGAACTGACATGCAGAGAAATGGTTTGTTCAAGGTCGTACCTAACAAGTGACAGCACTGAGTCTTGGATTCAGATCTCATAAATCAGCTTTTGCTTCCATTCTCGATTGGGATCTGACCTTGATCCTGGGACCATGCTATGTTATTTGCTCATAATCATAGATACACGGGTTTCCTACAGACCTAGTATTCAGCAGAGACTATGAAGCCTAGTTCAAGTCCTGAGGAAACATCTCACTCTATTCATTTTCACTCTCAGGGCTTAGCTTCATTCTTTCAAACATTGCCTTGTGCCTGATATTACCATTCACACATATATCCATTTCTACATAAATTCGGGAAATGCATGCTAAAATACTAACAGAAAAGGAGAACCATCATAGGGCAATATAAAAGGACAGAGACAAATAGAGGGAGCTGAGAAAATTCTAAAAAAAACTACCATAAAGGAATGGGGTAATAGAACCAGAAGCAGAGAATAGACTTATGGGTAGAATCAGGCAATCAGAAAGTATAAAAGAAGATATGGAACAAACAGTAGCAAACTGATGATAATATTAATATTTGTTGAGCACTTATATTGTGTCAGGTCCTGTGCTATGTGCTTTACTTGCAACTTCTCAGTTAAGCTGCACAAGTACTCAATGAAATAAACTCTTCTTTTATTTCCATTTTGTACTATGCAAGTGAGGCTTAAGCAGGCTTCGTAGGCATGGTCATATGACTGTTAATATATTGAAATACTTCCATAGCAGCAGTAAATCTGCTTTTCTCATCCTCCCAAGTGCTTTCCTACTGTACTTGCTGGTCCTTGCCCTACTCTAGGAATCTCCACGGTTCAATCTAATGGGAACGGCTGGCACAGCAGCTACCGTCAGTCTCTGCTCCTGCACGGTGGCTGCCAACTGTTTGAGCAATTTGGCGTATTTTGACGATCACCCCTGATTATAAGTTCAGTCCATTTTCCAGCTCCTAAATGGTGAGCTAGGATTTGAACTCCAGGCAGACAGATTACTGACAAAAATAAAGGCCAGATGGAATAGGCTGCAGAAAACCACAGAAATGTTGAACTGATATATTAAAGAAAACCACACACACAACTTTTAAGATAGACATTTGATGAATGATGTAAAAATGAAGGGGTCAGAGAGGAGCCAGGCATGATCTAGAAAAAGAACAGCAGCCCACGAGAAGAAAAGAGGTAGATCCCAGGCTCTTTCCAGTCATATCATTAAGTGTGCCCCACGTGGAGATGGGCAGGTTCTCCTTTGTGCTCCCAGCAGCTTTGGGAGGATTTTAGAATGATTGCCCATACTGTGGTAAAAGTCCATGGCAGGGACCACAGTAGCAGCATACTGGAAAAAGGAGCAATTGAGAAAAAATGCAAATACAGCAGGATATATACTTAAATTAAGGAAACAGCAATAAGAAATGGAGTTAGAAAATGTAAAACCCTTGTTAGTTACAGCACCAAACAATTTACATACTTCCCACCAACCCTTATATCTGGGTCTTTAAGTGTAAGAAAGACGTTAGGCAGACCTGATAATGAAAATCTATATACCATAATTTGCAACCTGCTGGCTATGTTATGCCAAGTGCATGTTAAACAAGGCATTCTTCAACCTAATTGCATGCAATTTCTCTCAGGTCTAATTATGTTATGAAAATACCTTTTTCTATCTCATTCATGCACACCCAAATCATTTTGCTTTCCCCCAAAAGCACAGCAGTAAAACAAAACAAACCGATGACTCTTTATTTTGTCATGTACCCTGGAATCCTGAATGGAAGCATAATGGGGATGGACAAGTTCTTTTGTTCTGTTTGCCCCCAGGTCAAATGTTGGGATTGCTTCCTTGTTAACAAGGTTGGGATTGTAAATAAAGGCAACCTGTCACAAGAAAATAAATGTCTAAGCCTGTGATTCCCAACCATGGGTGATTTTCTACCCCAGGGGAGTACTGGCCAATGCCTGGTGACATTTTTAGTTGTCACAACTAGGGGAGGGATGCTATTGGCATGCAATGGGTAGAAGCCAGGGTTGCTGATAAATACCCTCTGATGCATAGTAGAGTCCCCACCCCCTAAACAAAGAAATATTTTTCCCCAAATGTCAATACTGGCAAAGTTGAGAAACCCTGATCTAAGGTAATATTAAAGGCCAATTGGTTAAACTCATCCATCACCACACATTCATTGTACCCATTGTACATGAAAAGTCAAAGCTTTTTCTTTAAAAAATAGCACTGGTTTGTGTAAAGTAAATATATACTGTGCTTTCTTTTCTATGAGAGCCATAGCTGATTTCCAAGGGTGCCTTTGTCAGGTGAACCCTATGCCTAGAGATTATGGTTGTCTCCTAACTTGGATGAGTGAGAATGATCAGTGCACAAAAGGGTTCTTGAGGCCAGGCCAGGGCAAGGAGTGCCTATTCAACAACAGAAAGAGTCACAGAAGTACTGTCAACAAAGTCCTCAGAGAGCATCAAGGAGAACAAGTTGATGTCTCAAATGTAAAAGGGTAGGACCGTCCAAAGATGGGTGGCCAGAACAAGAATCCTGAGAGTGATCAAACCAGAATATAATGAGAACAGTCAGCAGCAAGAAAAGGCTTTGGGATGGCTGGGAACTATATATATGTATATATAGTTATATTGATTTAGATGCAATATATTTACATGTAATATATATTTATATGTAATATATATGTATAGGTAGTATATATTCATATTTAATTATCTTTACCTCTGTGTTCATTCAAGACCAACCACTACCAAACTTTGAGGACTTAGAGAGTTATTCTGATTAATTTGGTTAGTAAAAGAAAAAGTAAGTGTTCATGGCTTGTACCTTTTCTTATTGCTGCCATCAGTATGGCCCCGGGACTGCTGTGTCACCCACGCACCGGTGAGTTGCTAAAGCTAAGAGTTGCGTGGTCTCTGTGTTCTAGATCAGTGCTTTTCAAACTTTAATGTGAATACAAATCACCTGAGGATGTTATTGAACTGAAGCTTCCTATTCAGTAGGTCTGGAGAAAGGTCTGTGATTCTGCATTTCCAGCAGACTCCCAGGGGTGGGGATGCTGCTGTCTCCTAGACCACAGTTTTTTAAAAATAGCTAAACTTTTATAAAAAGCTAAAGTATGACTCTTAACAAATATAAAATGAATATATGCTAAGATTTTATTTATTATTAACTAATGAGGGAACAAGTAAGATATTGCAAGAAGTTCAAAGAATTCAAACAATGCATGCATGTGCAAGCAATTGGGAATGTTGAAATAAATGTACATATTGGTGCAAAACTTGTAAATAGACACAGCACAATAGCCAATTCTAGTCTATTGTACAAAATTCATTTGTACTTCTAGGACAAGGTCATTTGCATTAGTCTGTGCATTGTACAACTTACAGATTTAGAAAATAGCCCAAACAAAATGAAAAGAGGGTCAGGACCCTAAAAAGTCAGGTAATGTGAAAGAGTGAGCTGAACAAGACACTTAGTAGTCATTGTTTTGCCTATTTTTATAATGTTTCACAATTTTTACCAATGGAAATAACACTTAGAAAAAATATTTGCAGCAAATTGAAAAATAATATATTAATACTGCACCCAAACTAGCTTTCCCCTCTTATTTCCTATTGGGGATTGAACCATGTCCCCCACGAAACGCATGTTCAGTTCCCAACTTCTGGTTCTGTGCTGTAGGTGTGAACCCATTTATAAACAGGACCTTTGAATATGTCATTGGTTAATGTGTGCCCAGACTGAAGGAGGGTGAGCCTTAATCCAATATTAAGTCCTTATAACCAAAGAAAATTGGACAAGGAGGAAGAAGCCATGGAGAACAGCCAGAAGCTGAAGTCAACAGAACCCAAGAGAGAAAGGAGAGGACTCTTCCATGAGCATGTCATGAATAGAAAAGCCAAGGACCAAGGATTGCTGGCAGCCAGTCCCAGAATGCCACAGTCTTTGGGGAGAAAGCAACACTTTTCTGATGCCTCAATTTTGAACTTCTCTTACTCTCAAAACCATGAGGCAATAAATTCCCGTTATTTAAGCCGACCCATTGTATGGTATTTTTTACCAGCCTGGAAACTAAAATATCTTCTAATCACTATCAAGCATCAATAACCAGATAACTTGGTTCTACCCCTCATTTCCTGAACATGCAATGCACAATGCCTCCCTTGTGCCGCCATTTTTTCCATTCCCCATCCACACGATGTTGTCCTTCCCATTCTCCTAAACTTCCTCAAATTCTATCTTGAAAGGCGTGTCTCAGATCTCCTCATTGACTAATAATAACAGTGGTGAGTGTGACCATTGATCGATCATTTAGCTTTTTACATGAAAACCTCATTTATCTTTACAACCACTGTTGGGGATTGAATCATGCCCCCCACAAGACATGTTCAATTCCTAACCCTTGTCCTGTATGTGTGAACTCATTTTAAAATAGGATCCTCAAAGGTCCTATTAAGATGAGGCCAAATGCCATCAGGGTGGGCCTTAATCCAGTACGACAGCAGTCCTTAGAAGCAAAGGAAATCAGACATGGCAGGAGAAGGAACAGATGGATACAAAACAAGGCAGATCACAATGTGACAGGCAGAGATGGATTGCCAGCAACCTGCAACCAGAATGCTAGGGACTTCGGAGAAAGCATGGCTCTGCCAATACCTCAATTTTGGACGTCTAGCCTCTAAAACTATACAACAATAAATTCCATTGTTTAATCCAACTGGTATGTGGTATTTTGTTATGGCAGCCCTGACAAACTAAAACAATGACCCTGTAAGATAATTTATTATTATTCCTGTTTTACAGATGAGAAAACAAAGCTGAGAGTTTAACTAATTTTCTTGAAGTCACAAAGTTATTAAGGGGTGGCAAATGTTTCACTACCGTGAAATAAAAGTCTTTTCCTCCCTTGAAACTATAGCACTTTGTCCACAGCACTCATTTTTCTTTGTCTCCTGGTTCACCCATTTTATCTTCTTTGTATTTCCTTTAAAACACTTGCCACATCTGCCTTGCATTAAAGTTACCTGCATGTCTGCTCCTCACTAAGAGACAGATTCTACATTCTGTACACCTCTGTGCCTTGACTCAGGGTCGGCATTTACTGAATGCACCTGAAATGTGAGCCTTAAATGAAAATATAAGTACAAATAAAAAAAACAATATATACAAATGTCATTACATTCTCTTTTAATACATAATTCCCAGAAGAATAACATGTAGATATGCAATAATATTTTCTATGAAATTTATTTCCAAGGGGAATTGGAGAAACAAAGAAGAAATTCTAAAACACCATTCTTGTAAATGCTTTTTAAACACATGATTTTAAAGAAATATATACAGAGCTTTTGAGACAGGTGCAGCTACAGCAATGTGATCAATATAATGAGTTCGGATAAATTGGATTTGATCTTCTACTTAAACTCCCCTGCTTGAGTTCCCTGGGCTCTTAGAGGCTCACAACCTCTGGACTAGAGGGTAATCTGATAAATTCAGTGAGAGCATGTGAACTTTAATCTGACTCTTCTCCAAAACTCCCTCTCTGTGTATTAGACAGTTTGATCTTGTGAAGCAAGCAGCTGGGAGTGGGAGAAGAACCCATCAAGTTCATGTTGGATTTGAATGCCTGTTCCTTCATTAAAAAAAAAATTTTTTTAAGATATTTAGATTACATAAATGTTACATAAAAAATATAAGGGATTTCCATATGCTCTGCTCCCCACACCACCACATTTACCCAGGTGCCTTCATTTCTTTTCTTTTTTTGTTCATAGTTATTTTTCTTAATTTATTGAAATATATCACTCATACATGAACATACATAAACAATAAGTGTATAGCAATACTTATACAAAACAAATATACATAACATCATACAGGGCTCTCATACCTCACCCTACCACCAACATCTTGCATTGTTGTGAAACATTTTTAACTAATGATTAAAGAGCATCCTCAAAATATTACTACTAACCAAAGTATTTTCCCCCAATCCACCCTTTTATTATTATTTTTTTATATCATTTATACATGAAAATACATAAACAATAAGTGTATAGTAAAAGTTGTGAACTTACACAGCAAACATTCATAACATCAAACAAGGGTCCCATACAGCAACCCTCCACCTTGCATTGTCGTGAGACATTTGTTACAAGTTATGAAAGAATATTGCCAAACTCTTACTGCTAATTATAATCCTTACCTTACATTTGGTGTATTTTCCCCAACCTACCATATTATTATTTTTTAAATATATTTTTATTACAGAACTTGTAAACTTACAAAACAATCATGCACATGTGCAGAATTCCCAAACAACAGCCCTCTAGCAACACACCACACAATGGTGGAACATTTGTTACAGATTATGAGATAATATCATCCGATTATTAACAGGTCCATAGCACACATTTGGCACACATTTTTCATACTCCCCCATTATCAACACAGTACATCTTTGGCATAGATGCAAGAATATTACATTATTACTGTTAACCACAGTCCATAGGTCACTCCTGTTGTATTTTTCCCATGCTTCTCCACATTCCCACCACCCTGCAACAGAGGTACATCTGCTCTAGTTCACAAAGGACACTCTTGCATCTGTACCATCAACCACAATTCTCATCTATCTCTGGATTTACTGTGCTATTCAGTCCCTATATTATTCTCTAACTTTCTGTCAGTTGGCATTTACATCCCTAGACTACCATTTTCAGCCACATCCTCATTTATAAACCAGCTGTTACTCACTATAATGTGTTACTATCAACTCTGTACAATTCCACACTTTTACAGAAAAGCTAATTAAAACTTCTACATACATTAAACATCAGTAGTCCATCCCAGTCCTCCTCTTATCTCCTTTAAGAATCCACCACCTACCACCAGGTCTTGAAGATATTTTCCTATATTTTCTTCTAGAAGCTTTATGGTTCTTGCTTTTATATTTAGGTTTTTTATTCATTTTGACTTAATTTTTGTATAAGGTATGAGATAGGGGTCCTTTTTCCTTCTTTTGCTATGGATATCCAGTTTTCTCAGCACCATTTGTTGAATGGGCTGTTCTGCCTGAGCTGGGTGGGTTTGACAGGCTAGTCAAAAATTATTTAACCAATGCAAATATTCTCGCTGTCCTGATTTTGTGATAATCAGGGTAGGCTAAACATTAGCTATATTAGAAACCATGCATGTGTCCCCAGATCTAGTTTTTCTCCCTAGGTCTGGTTTTTAGAATGCTGTAGATAAACTAAGCCTGATTTTTTATATGACCATCCTGTATGGGAAAAGACTGTAACTCTAGGTATCTTTGGTCAACCTTAAGAGATATAGCAGGAGGGCGGATATGGATCAAATGGTTAGGCATCCATCTCCCATATGGTGGGACCTGGGTTCGATCCCTGGGACCTCCCGGTAAAAATTAAAAAAAGAAAAATATAGAAGGTGTGTAGGCCACCAGGCTCTGTGCATGGGTGAGACCCCCAGGCCCCACGCGCGGGTGCGCCACCAGGCCCTGCGAGCAGATGAGCCGTCAGGCCCTGTGTGCGAGTGCGCTGCCAGGCCCTGTGCATGGGTGAGCCATCAGGTCCTGCGAGCCACGCAGTAAGATGATTATATAACAGGAGAGTGACACAAGGGAGAGTCAAGACAAGACATGTTGAAAAACCAGGAACTAAGGTGGCACAGGTGGTAGGACGCCTCTCTCTCATATCAGAGATTCAGAGGATTGAATCCCAGTGAAGACAGGAGGAGAAGGATGAGAAGAGAGGGCAGGAAATGGACACAGAGAGTTGCCCAGCGAATGGACACAAAAACAGCAAAAACGGGGGGTGGGTAAAAATGGATAAAAATAAGTAAATAAATAAAGCCTTAAAAAATGTATAGAGAAGTAAGATACAGACTATAGTTAACAGTAATACTTTGATGATGCTCTTTCATAATTTGTTAAATATTTCAAAACAATGCAACGTATTTGTGGTGGGGTGATGTGTGGGAGCCCTGTATGATGTTATGCACATTTGTCTTGTAAGTTCACAATGTTTACTGAACACTTATTGTTTATGTATGTTCATGTATGAATGATATACTTCAGTAAATTGTTTTTTTTAAAAAAGGAGAAAAAAAAGAAGAAATGTTGAAAATAAACTTTTGAATTAAAAAAAAAATTATTTGACCATAGATGTGAGGGTCTGTTTCTGAACCATCAATTTGGTTCTATTGGTCTATGTGTCTGTCTTTATGCCAGTACCATGCTGTTTTTACCACTGTAGCTTGGTAATATGATTTAAAGTCCAGAAATGAGAGTCCTCCAACTTTGCTTTTCCTTTTTAAGATATTTCTGGCTATTCAGGACCCCTTACCCTTCCAAATAAACTTGATGATCATGTTTTCCATTTATTTAAAAAATGCTGGTGGAATTTTTATTGGGATTGCATTGAATTTGTATATCAATTTGAATAGAATTGATATAATGATATTTAGTCTTCCAATCTGTGAGCATGGAATATTCTTCTTCCAATTATTTAGGACTTTTTAAAATTTCTTTTAACAATGGGTTGTAGTTTTCGGAATACAAGTGCTTTACATCTTTGCTTAAGTTTATTCCTAAATATTTGGGTTTTATCTATCATATTTTATTTTCACCACTCTTTTGACACTTTTAGTTACTTTTATTGATATAATCTTCATTTCTAGACTCTC
>JAQZBX010092332.1:0-12280 GCA_029593785.1 Cabassous unicinctus
TATTTGCATGAAATATCTTCTTCCAACCTTTCACTTCCAGCAAATTTGTGTCCTTGTTTTTGAAGTGACTTTCTTGTAAACAGAATATGGATGTCTCATATTTTTTTCAATCCATCTGCCAGTCTTTGTCTTTTTATTGGGGAATTCAATCCATTAACATTCATTGGCATTACTTACTTCATCCATTTTATCCTTTAGCTTTCCATTGTCATATCTTACTCTTGTCCATCTTTTTACTCTTTTAGTTACTCTTACTAATAATTTTCTTGTCTATGCTCTTTTTCAGGCAGTACCATTCCCTTTAGTATTTCTTGTAAGTCTGGTCTCTTGGTAACAAAGTTTCTCAGTTTCTGTTTATCTGTGAATATTCTAAACTCACCCTCATTTTTGAAGGACAGTTATGCCATATGAAAAACTCTTGGCTAGCAGTTTTTTTCTTTCAGTATCTTAAATATATCGTACCACTGCCTTCTTGCCTCCGTGGTTTCTGTTGAGAAATTGGCTCTTAGTCTTATTGAGCATCCCTTTGTATGTGATGAATTGCTTTTCTCTTGCTGCTTTTAGAATTCTATCTTTATGTCTGTCATTTGACACTGAGTAGTAAGTATCTCGGAGTACATCTATTTGGATTCATTATGTTTGGTGTCCATTGTACTTCTTGGCTTTTGATATTTATGTTATTCATCAGGGTTAGGAAATTTGGGGCCATTATTATCTTACATATTCTTTCTGCCACTTTTCCATTCTCTTCTCTTTCTGGGACACCTATAAACCATATCTTTGTGCATTTTGCTCTGTCATTCAATTCCCTGAGACACTGTTCAATTTTTTCCATTTTTTCTCTGTCCGATCTATCTTTTCCAGTTCAGATGTTCTGTCCTCCAATTCACTTATCATTCTACAGCCATTTCAAATCTGCTGCTTATGCCTTTAATGTTTTGTTTTTGTTTTTGTTTTCTGAGGTACCAGGGATTGGGGATTGAACCTGAGACCTCGTATGAGGGAAGCTGCTACTCAACCACTGAGCCACATCAGGTCCCCTGACTTGGTTTTTTTGTTTGTTTACTCGGTTTTTTTTTTTTTGTTTTTAGAAGGCACTGGGAACAGAACCCGGGACCTCCCATGCAGGAAGCAGGCGTTCAAACGCTTGAGCCACATCTGCTCTCTAATGTATTTTTAATCTCATCCATTGTGTCTTTCATTCCAGCAGATGTTACTTTTTTTGCAAGCTTTCAAACTCTTCTTTATGTCACACAATGTCTTCTTAATATCCTTTATCTCTTTAGCCATATTTTACTTCATCCACTTGAATTGATTTAGGAGATTTATGTGAACATCATTGATTAGTTGTCTCAAATCTTGTGTCTCATCAAGATTTGAATTTGTTCTTTGGACTGAGCTATATCTTCCTGTTTCTTATTATGGCTTGTAACTTTTTGCTGATGTCTAGGCATCTGATTATGATGGTGAATTTACTCTGATGGTCAATTTCTCTCTCTTGCCTAATGGTTTTATATCATGGCTTTTCTTTAATATTTGGTTCCACTCATTCTACATCTTTAAAATTGCCCTGCTTAAATTATTGAAACAGGGCCAGAGACCCACTAATGGGGTGCAGTCTAGATCCAAGGAATCTAGGGATAGGGAACATGAGAGACTCCAAAAAGCTTGTTCTTTTCTTTCACTTTCCTGACCTGCCAGCAGATGGCATTTTTTTCGTGAACCTTTCCACAGAGGTGACTTTACACCTCCACTTCTTGCCTGTGTTTCTGAGCTAGCTAGAGCCGCAATTCAAAGCAGGGCCATGCTGTCCAAACTCACCGAAGAGAAACTACACTTAGCCCTCCATCCCACCCTCCCTCTTCCCAGGGAGAAAAACATCCATTCCCCTCTTAGTTCGCTGCTGTCAGCCACAGGTTTTGGCTTGAGGGTGAGGGATGGGTGCCATTCCCAGCCTCCAGTGCAAGTAACTCCTAGCTTTTGTTTCCGTCTCTTTATCTCCCTGTCCCTTTCTTTCCTGGATGATGCATGCAGCACTCTCCTGGTCTGCAGGTCCTCAAAGTAGTTCCCTTGGACAGCTTTTGTCCTTCTTCCATTGTTTTTATAAGAGATTTGAGCACTACCAATCTACTCTGACACCATCTTCCCACAATTCCTCTAGATTGAATGTGTGGTTCAGGGGTAGAGCTGCTAAATAGGGATTAAATGAATGTATGCATATTTGATGAGCCTCTCAAGGAAGAAAACTAATAAATTTTCTTTGTTGAATCTGAGAAGTCCAAGACCTAAAGATAATGGCAAGGAAAAATATAGCCATGTTACCCTTCAGTGAGGCCATGTCAGTAAGCTCCAACCATTTAGACCACCTATCAACCTTTTAGTCTCTCATTCTTAAATACGTTCAAACATAACCAAGGATTATCAGACCTCTGAGCAAAGTGTCTAACATGAAAGATAGAGACTAAAACATACTATTAAAATGAAGTTGAGATAATCAAGGACTATAAATGGTGAAGAGAACATTTTTTAAACTATCAATATCTTCAAAGATAGTCCAACGATACTAGGACTTTGAACAAAGAATAATAAGGCGCTTTAAAAAAGAATCATCAAGGGGGGCGGATGTCGTTCAAATGGTTGGGCGTCCATCTGCCATATGGAGGGACCTGGGTTCGATCCCCAGAACCTCCTGGTAAAATAAAAAATCTATATATATAGAAGGCGCATGGGCTGCCAGCCTCTGTGTGCCGGTGAGCCACCAGGCCCCGGGAGCCATGCAGCAAGATGATGACGTAACAGGAGAGAGACGCATGGGAGAGACAAGACGAGATGCTCTGAAAACCAGGAACCGAGGTGGCGCTGGTGGCAGAACACCTCTCTCCTACATCGGAAGTCTCCAGGATCGAATCCTGTTGAAGACTGGAGGAGGAGGATGAGAAGAGATGGCAGGAAACAGACACAGAGAATTGCCCAGCAAATGGACACAAAACAGCAAAATGGGGAAGGGGGGGGTTAAAATGGGTAAAGTAAATAAATAAATCTTTAAAAAAAAAAAAAAAGAATCATCCAAACACCAACAGTCCGCTTATTAATTAAGATGTAGCAGAAATAAAAAACTAAATAGAAGGATCAAATGATGAATCTGATAAAATCTTGTTAGTGAGATTAGAAATACAGAATGTCTATAGAATTTATTAGGATAAGTAAATATTATGTAAGTTTGTTTTTAATATGTGCCTTTTAATTTCCAAACAAGAATTGGGGAGATCTGGAATAAAAAAAAATTTTTTTAAGGGAGGGAGGGAATATGATAGAAAACAAAATGGTTGAAATTAATATAAATATATATAAATAGATTATGTATAACTTCATCTATTAAAAAATAAAAATTGTCAGAGAGAAAAAATCAGCTTTTTGATACTTCAAAGAGATATTATAATATAAACCAAACAAGAAGCTTGAAGATATTTAGAAAAAGCTATACTATATAAATACTGAGCAATATAAAACTTTTTTTTAGCAATATTAGGATAAAACAATATTTAAGGTGAAAAGGGATACTACATAATAAAATAATGCAATCCATAAAACTTAAAATATTCCATTAAAGAAAATATAACAATTATGTAATTGTGTGCACCTAACAAAATTGTCTCAAAATACAGAAGTAAAAATACCAGAATTATAAGAAGAAATAGACAAATCCATAGAGTGCTTCAATTTGCCATTGGTAATGGAGCTACTATTTTGTAGACTATGGCAAGGGAAAAATAATGTGAAATAAAAACTGGAAGGAGTGAGAACTGCATTTTTAATAAATATGATAAGTTACAAATGAAACAACTTAAGCAGCATAGATGATGGATAAATGTGAGGTGGTATATTCATACAAGTTAAGTATTATACAGCAATTTAAAATGGATGGATTAGAACCTCATGAATCAGCATGGGTAAACCTCAAGAAAAGGTTAAGAGTAATAAATAAGTTGCAGGATTATATGTATAATATACTTTTTTTTTTTTTCCTTAGTGGGATATTTTATTCCAAGTTACTCGTTGACAGATCAAGTTTAAAAATTCCGTTAGTAAGAGATTTTAAAACACTATTTAAAAAAAATATTTATTCCCCCCCCCCCATTGTTTTGCACTTGTTGTCTCCTCTCTGTGTGTTTTTCTATGTCTGCTTGGCTTCTCTATAGCAGCACCAGGAACCAATCCTGGGACCTTCCGGAGTGGAGAGAGGCGCATAATCGCTTGCACCACCTCAGCTCCCTGGTTTGCTTTGTCTCTTATTGTCTCTTCTGTATCTCTTTGTTGCGTCATCTTGCTGCGCCAGCTCTCCACGTGGGCCAGCACTCTTGAGCAGGCTGACACTTCTGCTCAGGCCAGCTCTCTGCTCGGGCCAGCTCGCCTTTCACCAGGAGGCCCCAGGAATCAAACCCTGGACCTCCTATGTCATAGATGGGAGCCCAATCACATGAGCCACATCTGCTTCCCTTAAAACACTATTAAGCTTGATCAATTCAGACATGTACTGAACCCTGGGCCTACCCAACAACAAAGAAAATATACCCTGTTCTGAAACATACAAGAAGCAATTATAAAAACTGGTCACACATTAGAGTTTATAAACCCTAACATGCCTCTTAATTCAATTAAGGTTTTATTTCCTTCATATAACAAGTCTGAAAATACAGTGTATGGTTGCTCCAGGTGCCCCAAAATGTGCCATTGGGGAGTGAGAGATCTTATATTTTGGTGACTGTTATTGTGACAATGACCTTCATTCCAAGGGTCCTAAATTTGCTTTTCCCAACTCAGGACATTTTTTTTGAGATTTATTTATTTACTTTATTTTTCTTTATTTATCCCCTTCCCCTCCCCCTCCCCCAGATGGTTCTCTTGTATGTTTGCTCATTGTTTGCTTGCCTTCTCCAGGAAGCACCAGGAACCGAACCCGGGACCTCCCACATGAGAGGCGAGTGCCCAACAGCCTGAGCCACATCCGCTCCCCATGGGCTGCGGTGTCTGCTATCTTGTGGCATCTGCTTGTTGCAGTGGGGGTGGCATCTAGCTCATTGCCATAGGGGTGGTGTGTGCTCATCTTCTCTTAGGAGACACTGGGTCCCGAACCTGGTACCTCCCATGTGGTAGGTGGGCACCCAACTGGTTAAGCCACATCCGCTTCCCAGCTCAGGGCATTTTGTCCAATTTCCAAAAGCAACAAGGAGAGAGGACAAAGGGAACATGGTTAAGAGAAAAGACCAACGATACTTTCCCCTCTCCAACAGTTCTCTTGGAGTCCTCTTATTGGCCAGAACTGTAAGCTCTGCCCCCCGCTACTGAGTAAAGCTGGGAAATGCATTTAAAAAACATTAAACCATACTTACTCTGCAAAAAACAAATCTATGCTCCCTGAGTAGAGAAAAAGAAAAGAATGGATATTGCCAGACAACTGACAAAATCGGCCACATAAGCCCAAAACAAAAGTGTTAATAGGTAGTGCAAAATCAACATCATATAAAGACCACATCCTCCAGCCACAATACAGTCAAATCGTGATATCTGTAACAATAAAATGACAAAAAAGCGTCACAGAACATACTAATTGTGAGTCTAAATAATGTCACTTTGGAAATGAGACCATATTTATATAAGTGGATTGTAAAGAAAGCTACCAAATATCAAAATTTATATGAAATTTATATGAAAGGGCACATTGAGGGATATTCATTATATAAGAAATTGAATTAGAAAATAATGAATTATGGTTTCAGTTTAAGGATGAGACACTGATAAAGGCAATGGCAACAATAATTAGTGTTTCTCTCCTACTATACACTCACTTTTGCCCAGTAAGTGGAAAGCTGGAACTGAAGCCTTCTTCATATTTATTACAATCAGAGTCTTCCTCCAAAGGGTGGGCTCATGTGTAATTTAAGGGTTGGCTATTCAAGAGGTCTTTCCCACATTCTTTATTTCTGTGAAGTGTCTTGTCTATCCAGTGTGATTTATTCTATAGACTATCAATTTGAGACAATATTGAAGATTTTTCCATGTTTCTCAGATTAATAAGATTTCTCTCCAGAGTAAGGGCAAATGTCTACTAAAAATGAATGAAGATTAGAACCTTTCCACAGACCTTACCTTCTTGGGTTTCTTTTCAATGTGAGTTCTCACATTTCTGTAAGACACAAGAATTCAGGGAAGATTTTCCCATGTACGTTAATACATACAGCTCCTTTCCAATATGTCCTCCTTCCATGTACAGTATGTTGAAAAATTTAACGAAGGTTTTCCCACATTCCTTTCATTCATAGGGCTTCTATCAACTCTGAATCCTTAAATGTATTTTCAGTCCAGCAGAATTAACAAAGGGTTTTTCACGTTTCTCATGTTTATAGGGTTTCTTTGCAGTGAGTCCTGATGTATACAGTAAGTTTTTTGGAGCTAATGAAGGCTTTCCCACATTCCTTATATCCAAGGAACTTCTTCACAATGTGCTTTTTTAAATTGTTATTAAGGTGTAAGGCATATTTAAAGGCTTTCCCATAGAGCTTGCATTCATGGGATTTTTCTCTGGTATGAATTTTCATGTGTCTCATAAGGGATTACTAATAAACAAAGCCTTTACCATAATCACCACATTTATAGTTTTTCTTGCCAACATTAGTTTTCCTACATGAAACAGAATTTGGGCAAAGGTTTCTCCATTTTAATTATTCTCATTATTTGTCTCTGAGTATAGGGTCTCCTCTGCGCAACATGGTTTGAGTTATTTCTGAAGGTTGTTCCCACATTTATTAGATTCTTAAATTTTCTCTCTGATATGAATACTCCTTCATGTTGTAAGGGACAAGTCTTCACTGACAGCTCTTCCAAATTGATTTCATTGATGAATGTTCACACCCATAAGAATTTTTTTGTATATATGAAGCACATTGTTCTAAGTTTCAGTCCATATGTTTGATTTCCACTTTGAGTCCTCTCACACTGAATAAAAGGAATGTTTTGCCACAAGACTCTATCATATTCATTGTTTTCACAGATTTTCTCATTATTGTTGAAGGCAGAATTATGTTTCAAAATATTTGAGTCACATTTACAAATGTACTTTCTTGTGAAATTTCCCTCTAAAGGAGCACACTTTGAGCTAGGTTGAGAGTTGTCTCTCATTTCGTGACATTCAGAGACACTAACAAGAAGAAACTTTGCTTTCTCTTGGCCAAATGCAGCTTGCTTCAGATGTTTCTTTTGCTTGTTTGGCTTCTCTGTTTTGTGGCATTTCCAGTTTTCTCCTAATGCATAGTACTGGGAGTCATTGCTCATGAGACATACTCTGTCTGCTCCATGGAATGATTTTGTGGCAAAAATATTCTGCTGAGGAGTTGAGGTTTTGGTTTTAAGATGAGTCAGCCAATCATTTCCTCTGGGCTTTCTGGGACTCTGCAGGTAGAGCAGCCCAAGAGTGCTGCAGGCAAGAGTGATGGAACTGGAAAAGAAGAGTCACAGAAATGAAGAGGCCCCCAGTAAAGACAGGCAACGGCAACTCATTCTGCTGCAGGTCCCTGCCAGAGCAGTAGGCCTGGCATTTTGCATCTGCTCTGCAGCCCCCTGCTCAAAATGGACGGTCTATAATATACTATTTATATAACTTAAAGACTAAATATTTCTTCAACATATGTAACTAATAGTATAAACATGCATGAAATGAAAAAAATATAGAATAGTGGTTACCTCTGGTTAGGAAAGAGTGGAATTGAACAAGAGAGGTATACACAGGGACCTCAACTATTTATTGCTTCCTTTACTGAAAAACTGAACAAATGTGGAATATGTTAAGATGAAGAGTGAGCATACTTTTAAAAATATTTTTGAAATACTTCGCAACAAAAATATCAAAGAAACAAAATAAAATGCATTTCACTTTCTTGACCAGGAATATCACCCCACCCCCCATTGGCTAAACCTTATCCATCTTATTAGTAAAATAGTTTTAAAAAGCAAGAAGCCAAAAATTATCTTTAGTAACTAGAGAAGCAAAGCAGAGGGAGATGTTTGATCTTTTGGTTTTTACATTTGGTTTAAAAAAAAACCCACTATTTTGGAACAAAAGTGAAATCAAAATATTACTATTTTGAGTTACAGAATCATTGGATATTTGTAGAAAACTGATTTAATATGTGTGTAAACCATCATGTTGATTTCATTTTTAAGAGAACTTAACTTGTAATTGGTTCAGTATCATTCTCATTAATATTTTCAAGATCTCTGTGGTCTACAGAGATAGACCTCAGAAAGTCTCCAGAAATTTCTTACATAGAAAAAAATGTTTCAAATTGCTGATGTTTCTATCATTTAGTCCTGATTTCTCATATCTTCATTTTACAGGCCTGTCAGCTCCTGTACCCAGAGGTCGAAAGGGGAAGAAAGTAAAGACTCAAACAAGTTCATTTGATATACAAAAAGCAGAATGGCTTCGAAAATATAATCCTGAGCAGCTACTTCAAGATGATGGCTACAAAAAGCACATAAAACACCACTGTAATAAGTAGGTAGTGGGGTACTTCTAATACAGTTCTTTGAATTTAACTTTTCTGAATTTATTAATGTTCTTAAAGCATGCTCATTGTGAATACAGATACAGCATGGTCTAGGACCAGTCCTAACCTTAAACTTATAAGGTATCCTTCGATAAATCATGGTACTTTATATGTCACTGTTTTCATCAACAGAGAGATAAATAAAACTAGTCTCCAAGTGATCTCATTATATATTTTTTTTAGTCAACTGTTGTATTTTAGTAAAACAAAGTAATTTTTAAAAATCATAGAACTGTACAACAGAGTGAACCCTAATGTAAACTATGAACTTTAGTTAATTGTTTCAGTAATTTGAACAAATATACCACACTAATGCAAACCATAAAGAGAAAACTGTGGCGGGGGGACAGGTGTAATTGGGAACTCTCTCTGTTCTTTCTACATGATTTTCTGTAAACCTACAACTGCAATGAAATTTTTAAAAATGTTGATACCTGGAATGCAAATTCATCATACATTCTCCCAAGATCTGTGTCTTCATAATAATCCTGTCACAAATCTTAGAAAATAATTAAACCTCAGTCTCCTCAATTATAAAAACTTTGGATGTATAAGATTTAAAAGTATGCTATTTTAAAAATATGTCAACAGAAAATTGTGTGATTGTTATAATTAATTAATGTTACAATGAATTAAGCAAACTTTTATTGAAACATAAATTGTGGTAAAGAAATACATTTCAACTGATTTAAGTTCAACACCATGAAGGGAGAATTTATGGCACCAAAATTCCCCTCCTCTGTCACACTAAGATTTAGATTACTATGCAATTTACAGTTTTCATTTTCCTAAGATTTTTCTTATACAAATATGTGCACTTTATCAACATTAGATAGACTTTTCCTTTAAAAAAAAACAGACCTCAAGCCAACAAATGTCATCAAATCTGCTGGGTTACTATTCAAGGACAAAATCCACTTTGAATATTGGTCCTCAAGAAATCAGAGCACCAAAACATTAGGTGCTATGCCACTTACAGAATCACAAGCTGATTACAATACATTGACTGAATGCTTCTTTACTGAAACATTCATCAATGTTCTTAAAATAAGTCAAAACAGTGTTCCAACCACTTGATTTTAAACCAAGTAGATTTTGTTTATAAACACTTAAAAATAAGTGTTTCATATATCAATACAGAAGGAACAAAACATCACGACACCAATCCAGAAAGATTAAAAAAAATATTGAGGACAGGAAGAAATACAAAATGTAATTAGCTTTACTATTCTCTCACCTGCTTAAATCCCACAGAATATGCAAATATGGCTAAAAAGATGCCTACTCTTGACAGCATATATTTATTGTCATTTCCCAATAAGTGACTATTTTAGAATTTCATGTTATGTTTTATGAATAGCTTTCTGTTTCACTGTGAACACCTGACTAACCTCATTCTGAGCAGTCACTTCATTTATCCTCTCAAATCATGGTAAAAGGAATAGATGAAGTCAGAACACTATTATATGCATCACAAATCACAAAGTCACAGAACTTTAAGTCACAGGATAAGTTAGAAAACAAATTGATTCTGCTTTGAACCAAAGCTTTCAGTGTATTATTCAGTGTATAATTAATTAATTATTAATTCGTGGGAATGGCTGCCAAAGTAAAAGTTAAAGTGAATGATCCAGGCTGACTTGACTTAATGAGTCCAGTACCTTTAAGCTAAATCTCCCAAATAAATTTTGCAATAAACACCATTTATACCACTTAGCAAATTAGTAAAGGCATGATGCTCATGATAAGCTAATCTCATTTACTGACTTACTGGGGAACACAGCATGGTTTAAAATTTCCATACAGTTCTGCCCATGTACCCTATTCTCAAGCTACAATCCTCTAATGTTTGTTTTTGCCACCATCTGCCCATAAAAAAGGAGACCAGATTTACTTGACCTTGAAGGAAAATGGGGACCAGATTCTCCTCTAGGGTGTGCAATTAGTATAAACCCATAGTGTAAGAGAGTATTGCTTTATTTTGGCCTCTGAGAGGAAGGAAGAGGGAGCAATGTTAAAAATAATTCACAAAATGAATAACTGCAGTTATTTTCTATTTTTTTTTTTAAGATTTTTTTTTCCCTTCCCCGCCCTCCCCCCCACCCCCAATTGTTGGTTGCTGTCTGATCTCAGTATCTATTCAGTGTGTGCTTTCTGTATCTGCTCGTCTTCTCTTTAGGAGGCACCGGGAACCGAACCCGGGACCTCCCATGTGGAAAAGGCACTCAATCACCTGAGCCACCTCAGCTCCCTGGTTTGTTGTGTCTCTCATTGTCTTTCCCCTATGTGTCTCTTTTGTTGCATCATCTTGTTGCATCAGCTTGCCGTGCCTGCCCACTGCACCAGCTTGCCTTCTCCAGGAGGCACCAGGAACCGAACCCCGGACCTCCCATGGGATAGGCGGAAGCCCAATCGCTTGAGCCACATCCGCTTCCCTGCAGTCATTTTCTTAATAGAACTTATTAAAAACAACTTTAAATACTGTTGCAAAAAAAAATCTGTACATTAGTAGAGAATATGTTCTAGAATGTGGAGGTAATTGAATATAAAATTCAGGCAGCAATTTAATAGCACAGTCACAGATGGTTAGGCTGAGGCCAACCCCTAGTGAGGACAAAAGCCTTGTCTGTGGGGAATTTTGATTGAACCTGGAGAAATACTGTACTATGCATAAACCAAATTGAATTGTTTTCACAAATGTTGTAAAGTTTCATACAGTAAAAGGTTTTTTCCTTTGTGCACTTCAGTTTCACAGCAAGAGTAGCATAGAATACCTAAACACAGAAGAGAGCATTCAAGCAAGATATCTAATTCCTTGATAAAATAATGCATGCAACAATTCAAAGTGATTACACTATGATTACAACTAGGGCTTTCTGCAACTACAAGGTGGTGGTTATGGAAAGCATGGTCTCTGGTAATCAATATCTAGAAAGGAGCCACCATCTTCTTCTTTATATGTTCTCATTTTTTTTTTCTTTTTTTTTCTTCAACTCTACTGTTGTTGCTGCTGCTTAGCAAAGCTGGTAAAAGCAAAGTTGTAATCATTGAACATAGCACTCTGGCAATCAAGATATTTAAAACCTTCTATCATCTGGGGTGAAGAAAGCATTGCAACATTTAGAGCTCTGATTTACAAATAAAGTGGTCACAAATTTTCCTGGCTTGAAGACTTCCACAACTTTCCTGATCAGGTCATCCTAGGTGATCTGACTTAAGTTTGTTTCAAAGCTAACATAAGAAAATTCTGGTTCTGGAGTGATGTGAATAGTCCAATAAGTTCCATCTGGTTTCATTCCGTTCATTAAATACCCACAAGAATTGAAAAGTGTGGCATCAATGACAGAACCTGGTATCAGGTCACAAATTCCACTCTCACGAGGGACATCCTTTGCAGTAACACCATCCTTCATGTAGAACTGGTCCATAACTGCTGGGTCAAGCTCACTTACTAGAATTTAGGGAAGCGGGTGTGGCTCAACGGATGGAGCTCCCGTTTACCATATGGGAGGCCCCGGGTTCGCTTCCCGGGGCCTCCTTGTGAGGGCAGGCTGGCTGGCCCGTGCGGCGCGGTAGGCTGATGCAGCAAGACCTCACAGCAGGAAGCGGGTGTGGCTCAATGGATAGAGCTCCCGTTTACCATGCGGGAGGCCCCGGGTTCGCTTCCCGGGGCCTCC
>JAQZBX010092333.1:0-12290 GCA_029593785.1 Cabassous unicinctus
ATCTCCCTTACCTCAGTAAGCAAATAATTAAACTAATCTAACCTTTTCTTATTAACAGTTTGTATTTGTATTATTTAGAAAGCCAATTTTTGACAATGTACCATAGGCAGGTATGTTGATATATTTAAAAGTTAGAAGATTTGATAGCTCTCTTCTGATTGCTTCTAATTGCAGGTGAAATAAAATGCTAGATTATCCACTGAGAGTGATCAGTTTCCCCTGGTAGTTGGATAATCTGATTGACCTAGTCTAGGCCAATGACTAGCACTTACATGAGATCTTATTCTGGAGCTGGTGACAAGAGAAAGAGGGAAGATGATTCTCTCTGAGAGTAGAGACAGCAGTGAGAGTCTCATAATTTTCAAGTGAACAGGTCTTTGATGTTCATTCTTTTATGCTGGTGGCATAGTGGAGGGGGCAAGTGTGTGTTTGTGATGCACTCATGCTTATGGCCTGAGGTGGTCTGGACTACCCTAGGAATTACCTTCCTATCCTCTTTTGTCCCAGCTGTTTTGTTCTTCAATCTTCCAATAAATATTTTATGGTAGATGGACCATGTTTCATGTTACATACACACAGAAATGTTTTTGCAATGCAGTACTGAGATAAGAGACACTGAGAGCCATAAATTGCAGAAGACCATGCCAATAGAGTTGGTCCATGAAAGCAGAGTGGGCTACATGAAAAATTTGCTTTGATTTAGTGGAACCAATGTCTTCTTGTAATGTGACAGAGGAAATGCAAGGAAAGAAACTGACCTTTAGCCTAGTGCATGTCCTGATTTAGAAGATACCCCTATCAAGAAAATATATTTTTCAAGATATGAAAAATACTTGAAAATTTCCTTTTATTTTATAAATGACAGTCTTTAATTTTACATTCAAAAGAGGCTGTCTAAATGCAGAAAAGTGGGAAAACTGAATCATTCTTTTCAATGAGTTTTATTTAGAATGTGACTCATGATGGCAGACTCAATAATTGATACATGGCATGGACAACACTGAACCAAGCATAAGGACCACAAACTATTTCATTGGAGAACAGGAATCACAATTCTGATTCACACAAATTCTATCACATGTTCATAGTAGAGAAAGAATTTTTTCCATTAATTTAAAAACAAATACCATAATTGGACTAATTGCAGATACCAGGATTTTTGCTAGACCTCAATTGTACCATATGGGGTGACAAGATACTGTCATAAATTTAAACTCCCTTAAAGTTACATTTTCAGATGGACTTCTGTTTTTGCTTTCCCCATGCCCTTCTTTGTTGACACTTTGAGTTTCCTCTCAGGAATCATAATTTCCTATTTTTAGCCCATGTGATTCAGTCTCCCTTCACTCCATATTTTAAGAGTTGGACACATTACTCAGATACAGACAATAAGAAAATTCTATCCGTTCACTACAGTGCTTGGTTAACAGTGGTGGCCTAAAATATTAGCCTGAGATTTTGACTGGGGCTCATGGAGAAGAAGTACTCACTAAGGTTGACATTTGGAAGGTAGTTCACCTAGACATGAGAGTGAACATCTTCATCATTTCTGGAAGCAGCCCATCTGAGAATAAAGCCAATACAAAGAAAGATTTGTGATACAGAGTCAGATTTCTGATGACATTTTAAATGCTTTAATACAGTTGTGCCTAATCAGTTAATTTTGGTCTTTTCAATTGTGAGCTAATGAATTTTCTTTTTTGTTGTTATGGTTTGAAGCTGGATGGAACCCAAAAAATTATGTTCTCAAAGTTATTGCATTCCAGTGTGTGTGAACCCATTGTGTGTGGGACATTTTGATTAGATTACTTTAGTAAGGTGAGGTCCAGGGTGGCTCTTAATCTTCCTGGAGTCCTTTATAAATGGGATGAATACAAAGAGACAGAGAAAACCAGAGGAAGCCAGAAGCTGAAGGCAACAAAACCAGGAAGACAAGGGAGAGACTAGCAGATGCTGTTCTGTGTCTTGCCACGTGAGAGAGGAGTCCGGATTGCCTGGCAGCTGGTCTTTGGGGAAAAAGCATTTGCCTGATGATGCCTTGATTTGACATTTTTCTCAGCCTCGAATGTGTAAGCTTGCAGGGAAGTAAATCCACATTGTAAAAGCCAGCCCATTTCTGGTATATTGCATTTCAGCAGTCTCTCAAACTAAAACATTTGCTTAAGTCAATTTGATTGAGCTTCTCACTTGCAATCTGAATAATCTTCAATAATACAAACAGCATTACCTGAAAGAAAAGTTTATTATGTGCTAAAACATGGAATTTGCCAAGGTAAGGCAAGTTCTAAGGCCTTGAGTTTTCTTTCATCTCTGGGTGAAAAGTTAGCAATCCTCCTATGCAATGACTTCTCTCTCTTTTTATCGTTTCTTGGGACAGAAAACATGTGGCTACGGAAAATAGTGGTTCAGAAGGCTTGACAGGAAAAAATTCCAAATGTTGCAGGATATTGACTCCTTAAGCTTTAAATATCATTTTTCACTTCAAGTTCTACCTGTGTAATCTAAAATCAGAGGCAAAATAGTACAACTTTGCTAAAAGAGGCCTTTGACATTCTGAGATAGGTGAGGGTCCAGGTGAGAATTAGGTGAGAGTCAGGTAAGTGCTGGGAGAGAGTGTTGAGAATTTGGAAGAGTAGAATATTCCCCATGCTAGTTAGTGTAACCAAAATATGGGCAGCAGGAAATATAGTGGGGATATAATTTCAATCTAGGAGAACTGATTTCCCACATTCCTGTGAAGTACTTACTGCCCTTCAGTCTCTGCTTGATTAAGGTAAGTTACCATCATACTAGAAAGTCATAATGAAGCATCTGCCTAAAGGGAAGGTGTAAGTATAGGTGTGCCTTCTCAAGCCAGTTGCCCTGAGGCAAACACCAATGTGAAGATAACTGATTTAGTGCCAATAGGATAGACAGAATACTTAATGTTTTGCCCCTGGGAAACCACTATATATCACTTTATTGAATCCTTGCTTAGCTAAGGGCCATTATATAACAAATACTCTGTATTGGGTTAATCTATGGAATAAATCAAATATAAATTTGTTTCCAGGGAATTCTAAAAACAAATTAGCCAAACAATTGTTCGATGCCTAAGTCAATCTCTAGGCCCTCAAACCTATAAAAAGGAGGTTGCAAAAGTGATGAAGTCCCCAAAATGACACATCCTTTCCAATTTTCTTCTCCGTTTCCATGAAGTACCTGGGCCAGGAAAGTTCTCCTGAAAGCAGAGCCAGCAGCCTTATTTGGCTGATCAAATAAGTTATTCCAATATAAAGTGTGGAAGAATTTTTTCCTAACAATTATTTGTAGAAATGTTTTAGCATTTGGATACTTTAATCTTCCTGCTTCCTTCTACTCTCTTTATAAAAATGCCACCCATTGTATTACAGTGGTTTTATTGAGGTTTTAAATTTATCTACCAATTGTTTGCCTTGGATTCTTTCCATAGCATAATTTTTGGCCAAATGAACAAGAAATTTGCTTTGAATTTTGGGCAACTTGACCCAGGCCCTTTTAAAATTACTAGTTTCTCCCATGGATAGGCTAGTGGGATAGGATTATTGCAAGGAGTAAATGAAATAAAGCATTTAAGATAGTGTCTGAAAAATAGCAGGCACTAAATTAAACTCGTATCTATGTCCTTTGGTCTGTATTTCTGCTACTATGACACCCTGTTCAGTCAGATAACTCACTTAAGCTATCAGTAAGCAATGGCATCAAACTCCAGTTTACCTTGTATTTTTTCATACTGTACTTTGGACTGCTGGCTCCTCAATATCTAAGTCAATGTTCCAATATTGTATCTTATTGTTTATCATGCCCATCCATAATTCCCATCATACTGGCTGCTTTTTTGAAATACTGGCACGTTTATTTCCATAGCCTTAACAACTTAATATTCTGAAACCAGAGGAGATTCAACATGAAGGACTATGCATGAAGCAAGAGAGTCAACAGAGATAGAGCCTGGTCATCAAAACAGTGGACAATAGTTTTAGCAACCAAACAGTGAAAATGGGTGTTGGAAGCAATAAGGGAGGATGGAAGAGGAAGGAGAAACATTTAAGTTATGATATAAAAATGGCTATTTTGGACAAGCTCAAAAAATGGGTCCTGATTAGGATATATTGCCATCTAGTGTGAACTAATTAAATGTGGAACCCTATTGCCACAGTGTTGTCAGTATACTTTATTAAAGATCCAAGAACCTATATCTACAGAATGTGAATTTATCATTAAATGCTCTATGATTTTGAGAAAAAATACTCATAGATATAATTAAATATTATTTTAAGTCAATTGACTATTCTGTCATAATATCATGAACAAGAGACAGCATGAATACAATACTTTATTCAATTGAAAGAAAGAAAACTTACCCCACAGAATCAATTTATTAGCATTTTTACTCTTGTGAGTTTCCTATTTTCTACTTTTAATGATTTAGGTGTGATTCTTATTATGATTCTTTATTGTTACATATACGAAAAATATTATTTTTTCTTTTTCTACCATTCTGCCAAATAGAATTAAAAATATTTTTACAGACTATTTTTTCAATCTATTCTGTAAAGAAAAAAATCAATGGCTACTTTCCTAAAAGTTAAGCGAGGAATAGAATACAAAAATACTTTGTATGACTGACATTGGAGCATGTGGTATAAATCAATATTTCTTTCTTGTTTAAGGCATTTCTTTAGAAGTAGAGAGATACATGGTACAAACAAAATAAAATTCTATATCCCTTCCTTGTCTAAGTCTTGCAAATTGCTCACATTTATCAATTACTCAATGATACGGATTTTAACATACACTATTTTAATACCAAGGTAGTCTACCATGTTTAGTTATATTTTTAAAAATGATGTTGACATTTTTTAACACATATTAAACACATATTTTTGAATGAAAATAATTTGGTGTCAGCATTGCTTCTTGCATCCTCATTTTTCCATTTGAGTTTAATTTCTTCTGGATGCACATTTTTGAATGATTCTTTCAAGAAAGTTTTTTTTTAAATTTTGATGAAAAATATATTTCATTCTTATTTTTCAAAAATTATTTAGCAGAAAATAGAATTGACAATTTTAGCACATTGAAGATGTAATCCTATTTTTGTTTGATGTTTTTTATACAAAGAAATCCATTTCCAGTCATTCTGGAAATGGATCTTTTCTTTTTGGTAGCTTTTGTATTTTTCTCTTCATCTTTGATATTCTGCAGTTTCACTACCGCAAGTCTAGAAATTTCTTTCTTTTTTATTTATCCTGAAATATCCTGTGATATTTCAGTCTCTGCATTGTGAGTATTAGTGGAGTGAAGGGTTGGCCCATTCATCCTAAAGAACCTCACCTCTAATCCATCTCACAAACACATGCTCATTGAAATCTTCTGTATGAAACTTATGTATGAAATTTAGATGCAACTATGAGAGGTTTGTAAGGTCGAAATGAAGTGGAGGTCATCTTCCTGTTCACTTTTGGTTCCTTCTGCTAATGAGTGAAAAGAAGGGGAGAAGGTTTGTTAATACTGCACATTATTCTGATGTCCATTTACAGGTTTCTGGTTCTCAGAAGCAGTTGCATTGAGGCAAAGCTGGTAACTGAAGATCCTTAACTTTGATTTCCTTATTCCTTGATTTTCACTACATGGAGTCCTTATCTTGTAATGCAACCCACTGTATAATCAGGTGTCACCAGCCTACTTAATGCCACCTTTAGGAATTGAGGCTCAGGAAACTTACATAAATACTGATGCTCTGGGTACTGCTATTATTGTGAGTAATAAAGTCCTTTGTGTCTAATCCAGAAATCTTGTATCTTATACCACTGGCCAAGCAACTGAAAGGTTAATTTGTCAGTTTGCAAGTAGAGTGTAACCTTAGACATTTCACATTTTGTAACACATGGTGCACCTTGGTATCAACATTTCCAGTGTGGATCTCAGAGATCAACTCTAAATCCTTGTTTTAAATGCTAACTGATATATTTTAAAATATATATTCTATCCCCTGCCTTTGACTACCTGATTTAATAACTGTTGTGGGTTGAATTATATCCCCAAAAAAGATATGTTGAAGTCCTAAACTCTAGTACCTCAGAATGTGAACTTAATTGGAAATAGGATCTTTGTATATGTAATTAGTTAAGTTGAAATGAGGTTATATTGGAGTAGAGTTGGTCCTTAATCCAGTATGATTGGTGTCCTTAGGAGAAAAGGGGAGAGGGGAGAGGGGAGAAGGGAAAGGGGAGTGGGAGAAGGAAAGAGAGAAGATGGATGTAGAAATTGGAGTTTAGACTTGTATCTTTCAGAACCACATGACAAATTTCTGTTGTTTCAAACCAACCAGTTTATGGTAATTTGTCACAGACACCCTAGGAAACTAATACAATATATTTTATTAATTCTGGAAATTTCTCATCAAAATATTCTTTTGAGTATTGGATTTGCTCCACCCTTTCTATTTTTTTTTTCTTGAACTCCTTTTTTATGTATATTGACACATTTATTCTTTCAGCTCTTTTAATCTTCATTATGATCCATCCTTTCATTTCCCTATATTGCATTTTATGTCCCCAGTTCTGTCTCCCAGTTCATCCAACCTCTCTTCTGTGTATATTTTTAGATATACCTGCCCCAAGGGGTTTTACATTTGAAAGTCTACATTTTTCATTTATGGAAATAAAATTTTGCCTTTTTTGAATCTTCTTATACTTTTTCATATCATTTCATTCTTTGGCTTTAATTTTTATTCTTTGCTTTTCAGCATTTAGAATAGACTCATTTTTTTATTCTTTTCAGATTATAATATATTTAGCTTAGTAATTATAATCATGGGTTCTAATAATTTTTATAGTGTTTATTTATCCTAAATTATGGTTGATTGTTTCCTCATGCAATTTGAATTTCCTCACAGTTTAGTATATCTGTGGCTATATTTTCCAACTTGGTTTGAGGAAGCCTTTCTCTATAAGACATAAATGAGACCATCTCCTGGCCCTGAACAAGCATTGCACTTCAAGGCTTTATTTTAGAGATCCAACACCTCTCCAGTAGCAGTGCCGCATACACCTACTGTGGCTTCCATGGCATCATTTCACCTGCTATTGTGGGGTGCCACAGCTACTTGCAAGTTTACTAGAAGGACTCGCAAGATTCAGTAGAAGGTTAGAGTATTGACTAAGGTTTATTACATCAAAAAGTCACAGAGCCAAAAAAATATGAAAAAGATATGCACCAGGAGTAAATCCAGAGAGGCCAGGTAAGGCTTTCAAGTTCTTCCTGGGCCACACAGGACACACTTTTCTCTCTAGCAGTGAACTACATGGAATATGTGCAAATTATCTTGGCCTAGGGAAGCCCACGTGAATCTTTTTGGCATTTATGGAGGTCTGGTCACTTTGATATAGCCTGCCATTCAAGCAGTCATAGTAATGAAAACTTAGGTCCCCAACAGTGAAAGCAGGTACATTGTCAATCTTGATGCTGAAACAAAACACAAAATCCTCATAGGTCCTAAAAATCGGGACAGAATGCCCTACTGCTCTAGGTGTAAAAAAATACAGTATCAATTAGTAACATAAAGAACATTCTGGGGAAGCCGATGTAGCTCAACTGATTGAGTGCCTGATTCCCATATACGAGGTCTCAAGTTTGATGCCTCCTAAAAACAAAAGCAACCAACCAACCAAAAAAAAACTCATTGGGGAACAGATATAGCTCAGTGGTTGAGTGCCTGCTGTCCATTTACAAGGTCTTGCATCAATCCCTGGTAACTTATTTAAAAACAAAACAAACACACACACACATACAACATTCTAAAGATCAAATCCAGTGTTAGCCTCTAAGAGTTATTTATGGTCTAGAGACATGCAAGGACTGAGCATTTAGATCTACCAAGCTTTCTTTGCACTTACTTTTTTCTAAGTTTTTCATTTGTTTATTTATGTTATTTAGACATTTTACTTTCTTGCTTTATTTTATTTAAAATTTTAAAGTATTTTTAGTAGAAGCTTTTTTGTTTTACTTTCAGGGTTTCTTAGTTCTCCATTTGGCCCTTTTTATTTTTATCTTTCTTTTTCTTTACATGAAGGGCCCTTATATTGGATTGAGCAATTAACTGTGCATGCCTGTTAGATTCAGAGTCATAAAAAGCTCTGATGAATGTGCTTGCCTACGAAGCTTGCCACTGTTTAATAGAAAACATTTTACACTTTATCTTTTGATATACATGCATTTGTTAAAAAACTCTAATAGAGAAATGTGGTTCCAGAAGTGAATGAATTACTCAGATGTTAAAAAAACAAAAACAAACTGAAATTAAAAGCCTTTGTATATTATTCTGCCATTTTATCAATTGCTCTACAAGTCATGCCAGTTCAAATGAATGGGGGAACATATAGGCATATAGGTGAAATATATACTCTTTAGACATTCACAGAGTCATAAATTCTCTGTAAGATTTCATTTGAATTTTTACTGGAGGTGTTATTATCTTAGGGAAAATATTATGTGATACTTAATATCACTTAATATTAAATCTATATATTTCAAATCCTTCATATTTACATATGTAGCCTTAAATATCTTAATTTTGAACACTGAATTTTCATTGTTTAATAGTTACTTAGCTCTTCGATGCATACGCTTTATCTCTTCAATTATAACTGAAGCTCCTCTAGGATTGTTTCTGCAGTTATTTTCCTCTCATCTGGCTCTTTATTTATCCTGGTTCATTGCTTTGTATCCAGGGGGCTTTTAATAAAAACTTAATAACAACCTAATTCTATAATTGCTGGCAAATACATTTCTAAAAATCCATTAAAACATAATTTGAATTAAGGTATAACAGAAATAGCTGAATTACTAGGACTGTGACTGAAAATTTACTTTACTATTTATTCCCTTGTCTCATTTATTTTTTCCTTCACTCAGCACATATTACTGGGCAACTACTATAATGGCCAATATTGTTCAAAACACTGGGGATGGAGTATTGAGCAAAACACATAAAAATCTATTTGTCCTTATGAAGATTGCTTTGCTATGTATTTTGGATCTACACCCTTGGAGAAAATTATCATGCAACACTAGTGCAATATTTTTGTGTAGTAAGATATTACATGAATTTTTGGAATGTTGTGTTACTCCTATAAAAAGAATGTGCTTTATTAAAGAATTAATGAATGAGTGAGTATAATACAAAATGTTGGAAGCTCAAAGACTTTCTAAGCAATTTTCTTACCTCTCCAGGCTTGAGTTATATTATAACCTTATATGATAGGGTCATTCCTGTTTTATAAAAATAAGCTTATTTCATTAATTTATGATATTATAATTTGAATCAATATGCAAAAATAATTAAATCTCTTTGTTTAGAAAGTGGAGCCAGGAAGGAATGTTGGCTAACATCATCCCGCTACCGGCTGAGAAGTGTGTCTCAATACTAGGAAGTAGAATTGAATAAATATGTCTTAGACAGATTGAATACTAGGAAGTAGAATTGAATAAATATGTCCTAGACAGATTGGAACAAAGACTGCCTTTTTTGGAAAACTTTAAATGTCTGAGCACTTCATGGATGGTAGATTTCAAAGACAGTTTTGGAGATAATACGTGAAGGATCCAGGCTAGGACATTTTTATTTTTTTAATTTGGTCCTTTAAGTTAAGTGAGATAACATATGTTAGCTGTGGTGCACAAGCTGTACTTTTAAAGCCAGCTTAAAAGCTCTAAAGATGCTTTACAATTTTCACTTGATAAGGGGCAATTTCATTTGTTTTTTTCTTTTAGTAAAGCTCTTGCAAAATTTTCTTTTCTTCTTAGCCCTTCCTGAGTCAAGAAAGGGAAGGCTGGAGTGATGTAGGCTGGAATGAGAGATCCCCAATGAGAAAAAGACGTTCAGGATTCGATGGTCATTTTCATGTGGTCAGATCCCCTCCATTAGGAGATTCATCTTCCATACTAAGCTTGGACTTTCTGGTGTTTTATCAATTCAAGAATGTGCTACTTATTTCAATTCTGGTTTATAATGCCACCCCTACCTATTACATTTTTAATATGAGTGTCTGTCCACAATGAGCAGAAGTGAGCTTAGTAATGAGTATTAATACTTCAAGAGTTGTCAGAGCAGGCGATTTTCTCACCAAGGGTTGCACACACAGCAATGAGTAGACTGAGAGCCAGAGCTGACAACCTTGTTTGGTTGTCATGAGTAATTATTAATTAATACTCTGGGTGGGTAGAGCTGAACTTGACAGAAAAGGAGGGCTGAAAGTACAGTATTACTAAAATATCCTTTCAGACTTTTTTGGAAGTTTCTAATACTTATAGACCTAGCTGACATTTTCAAAATATTGATTTTTTTCATAAGGGAAAACACAATAAAAATAAAATAATGAAAAACAGAATAGCAATAACAGTGTAATTGTTTCATATTTTTCTGACTGTATTTCCTGGTAAAATACAAAATGAAATTATTTTTTTCTAATAATATTGGACATAGGCCTTAACTTAGAGAAAATGAACCCTATGTTTCCTTAATATCCATGAATATGCTGTCTTTAAAGCTTTCTTTCACTCTCTGTTAGTTTGAGCTTGTGTTTCATAAGAAAGACCTGATTGCAGTAGCTCAAACAAATAAGATTTTATTTATCTCATGCAAAAGGATTCTAAAGGTGAGTACTCTAAGGCTGGAATTCTGCCTCAGTAATGATATTAGGGAATTTGTCTCCTACCTTTTGTTATATTTGCTTTAGTAACTGCTGCACTCCCAATTTTCACCAGCATTTGAGGAAGGAAGAAAAAAGAGACATTGAAGAAGCTACAGTTAACCTCTGCTTCATTTCATGGGCCAGAAATGAGTCACATGGACACTGTTTGGGTGGTAAGGGGTCTGAAAAAATATAGAGTATTTGTAGAGTTTTCCAGCCTCTATTTTAGAGGCAGGGTAAAAAATTATTTCTTATTGAGTTAGCCAACTTACTGCATCTGTCATACTTTCTTATGTAATATCACTGTACTTTATCACCACACATTTCTGACTTTTTAAAATGCCACATTTACTGATTTCTCTGAATTAAAATTCATTTAAATTCTACCATTTGTTTTGGTGTTGCAATGGCAAAGTACATCACCCGGATTCCCAACTAAATACCCACTGAGCTAAATAAAACTTAAGAATAAGCATTGAAATAAAAGATAAGACAATATGGTATATTTGGGGAGAAAAAAACTAACAATGGTAGACTTTGGGATGGTTGAGAAGCACATTTATGACCTAAGCACTCTTTGCCCTAAGGACAAAGAGCAGCATGAATGGCTGAAAAGAAGATATAAGGAAGATCGTATTCATTTGCACTGTCTTTTCACTATAAAATCTGCCTCTTATAATTCAGCTCCAATTTCTTACTGACTATTTCCTAAGGCAGCCAGGTTTTTTTTTTTCCCTCAGTGAGTTCTTCTTTTTCTGCATCTATTCAGAATACAATGAGCATATAATATGACTGGGGATTGTGGGAAATGGACAGCACCAATTCTGTACTGTCATGTCAAGCTATTTGTCAAAAAGTATTCTGTGCAGAGGTGAAGTCAGTACCATCACTATTAGGGATGAATGCCAGTGATTTATTCTTTCTTATATTGCACTAGTAAAGAAAATCCCCCAGAACTACAAAATCATCTTTAGGTACTACCATACCAGAGAACCTGGCAGCAGAATGATCCAACATCTTCTTTCAGAGGACCTGAATTAGTTGAATGCCTGCCAGGACCTGAAAAATTGCTAGGGAGTTCAGACATCGTGCTATATAGCAATGCCTGAAGGAAAGTAGAATATATGTGGCCAAGAATCACTTATGCATTCTGTCTTATGGTAGGCACTGGCTTGGAAAGAATACAAATAAAGTTATATAAGACCTGTGTGGTATATACAAATCATAAGACTAATCTAGGACTAAAAATCCTGATTACTTAATACTGGCTAGACAATGAAAAGTTTGTATTTTTTGTTTGTTGTGATGAATAGAGAAATAAGTTTTGTTTTAAATCTGGGTGACAGAAAAATCAGAGAAATAAATTGTGACTTTTTTTCTCATCTGTAGCTTAACATAAAAGAGATAGAGAGCACATACATACATCCTGCCCCCATTTCCAGAAACATAAATTTTGGTGTCCTAAGTGTTCCTTTGGGGCAGGAGAAGCATTTGTTTTTTAAAGTCATAAATTGCTCACAAATAATCATTGAGGATATCACACATGCCCACAAAGTTCTATTTGGTCTATATAGT
>JAQZBX010092334.1:0-12285 GCA_029593785.1 Cabassous unicinctus
TACTGCCGCTACCAGAAGTGCCTGGCCATGGGCATGAAGCGGGAAGGTGGGCCGGGAGTGCGGGTAGGGGGGTGGGCCGGGGGGTGTGGGGGCCCCAGGTGCCCGGCGTGCATCTGCGCTGGAGTCCTGGGGCTGGGGGCCCGAGGACAGAATCTGGCTCTGGGCTTGGGGGTTCCTCTGGTAGGGGGCTCCCTCGCCCCAGACGCAGCACTGCCCGGTGGGTAGCGAGAGGCCTGCTGGCCCCCGGAGCCTGCTGCAGGGGCCTCGAGGGGCTGTGCCGAGCCAACGCCGCCTGCCAGGTTACTGTGTTCTTCTCTTTCGTAGGGGGGTCTGCCTGGCTCAGTGCCAGACCCTTCCCTCACCACTCTGCTGAGGTTTCCTCTCTAGGCCTTTACTGGGCACCTACTGTGCGCTGGACAGCACCCTTGGCCTTGTTTGCTGGTTGGTCACCCAACAGTGAACGGGCCCCGGCGAGGGTGTTGGGGTCAGGGGCCTTGGGTGGAGGGAGCCAGTGTTCCGGGCAGATGCAGTATGGGTGCGGGTTGGGGTGAGCCGTGGACCCCAGGAGGTGGGGGGTGGCCACGTGGCAGGGCTGGGGATGGCCGTGCAGGGGGCTGCTCTGTGGGTCGCCCTGGCACGGGGGCAGCCGGGGAGGCCTGCAGGGACAGCGGTCTCCAGAGACCATCTATTGGCGGCCAGGGGTCTCCTGGGCTCTGCTCCCCCTGCAGCCCCTTCCCCATCCTGCTCTCGGAGTGGTGGGACCAGAACCTCAGCTTCTCTCACTGGGATGCTTGAGCTCATTTATGGACGGAACCCTCAGGGACGGGGTGGGGGTGGGGTCGTGAGGCTTTGAGATTGCAGAGCTGTCCAGCCATGCCTGTCCTCAGCCGCCAGCCTGCACCGTGACCGCCTCCCAGCTCTGCTCTTCCTGGATGCTTTCCCGCTGCAGCGCCCCGCCTTCTCCTGCAGCTTTGGCAGCATCTTGACTCTGAGCAGATTCCCTCATTCATGGGTGGCTCTGGCGGCGTGGGCAGTAGGTGCAGGGGTGTGTGTCTGGCTGGTCATGGGCCCCTGGCCTTGGGTTGGAAGGTGAGTCAGGGGCCAGGGCCTGTGTAGTCTGTTCCCCCAAGACCATGGAAGCCTGTCCTTTCCGCATGGCTGTTTCCTGCCACTCCCCATTTGGCCAGCTGCGCGTCTTGCCTCCTTCAGTCTCACCCCTGGTGGGTCAGCGAGCCAGAAGCGGAGCCGCCATCTCACCCCTGGATGGTCTCACGTGCTGGCGGCGTTTTTCATCCCGTTTTTCTCTTTTTACTTTTTATTTGGCACCTTCTCAGCCTCAGTTGTTTTTACTGAGAAAGCAAAACCTCAGCTGGGCTGTGAGCTCCTGCAGGATTGTCTTCTGAGCCTGCAGGGCCAGGTGAGGGGCAGCCAAGTCAGCTTCACCAGCCGGTGCCACTTGGCGTGGGGGCGGGGGAGCCGGCTCTCCAGGGAGGGGACCCCACGGGCTGGAGCGCTGAGCCGCAGGGCTGCTTGAACCGTCTGCACACAAGGCCTTTCTGATTGGACACGTGTCCTAGTGAGTGAGTGGTCAGAGCTTGCTCAGGCCTGCCCTTCGCTGTGCAGATGGAGAAACTGAGGCCCAGAGGACCGGGGTTGTCTGGAGTCACCCAGCCGGGCTGGAGGCTGGCCTCCAGCTCCCAGTCCAGACCCCCTCCCTTAGCCGGCCGGCGGAAGGTGGGTGTCGCCTAGTCAGGGAGGGCTTGCTGGAGGCGGTGAGGGCAGGGCTGGCCCTGAAGGCTGCAAACTCGGACAGGGTTTGGCTGGGTGCTCGGGTGTAGAGGTGGGATCAGCCTAGCATGTCGGGGCTGGGGAGAGTGATGCCTGGCCGGAGGGCAAAAGGGCACCTGCTGGGCGGGGTGCGGCCTGTGGCGTGCAGCTTGGCACATCATCGTGGGGCCGCACGCCCTCTCTGGTGCCGGGCTCTGCACAGCTCCAGGCAGCCATCGCCCTTGGGCAGTGGCCAGCAGCATCAGACAAGGCTCGGCAGGAGGGTGTGCTGGTGGACCCTGAGATAAGGGTCCACGGACCCGGCCCGAGGGAGCGGCGTCTGCGAAGGTTTCAGATCGTTGGCAGACATGGCACATGGAGGAGTGGCGTTTCTCAGCCCTCTGGGGGCCTGGGCCTGCCCGCCCAGCCTCTGCAGCTGCTTGCACCCTCCCCAGGCCAGGGGAGACCGTGCGCGGTGCTGGCCCACCCAGCGCCATAGTCGGGCCTCAGGGCTAGGACTGCTCGGGAGTCACTGGTCTGTCCCCGACCCAGACGCTGGGCCTCGCGGTGGCTCCTGCCAGGTGGGCAGCGCCGGCATGCCTCTCATCAGCCTTGCGGTGCGGTGCTGTCACCACGCTTCATAGACGGGGGCCCCGGCGGCCGAGAGGTGGACGGCTAGAGCAGGTCCCACAGCCAGTGCAGGGTGAGGCCCAGCCGCACTCTGTGTGCCTGACCCTGAGCCGCTGGGCGGGACCCACACCCGACTCTCACTGGGAGGAGTCGGCCTGTGAGGCCCACGGGCCACGGAGCCTGGCGGAGCCACCCGCAGCCGGGAGGTGGCCTGAGAGGCGAGCCCACCCCGTTGCTGCCCCCCACGTCCCCACTTCCCCTCCTCTTTGCCTTCCTGGGCAGACCATCCCGAGGAGGTGCTGGCATGGCAGGGGCTGTGGATTGCCCACATCAGGGAAGCACTCGCCCAGGCACAGATGGGTGCCCGGCGGGCAGGACAGGGGCTGCCCGGCTCCAGGGCTGGCCCAGCCCCCTCCATACTAGGGACTGGTGCCGCCTGGCCCCTCAGACGTGGTGGCCTTGCCCCAGCCACTCCCATGGACATGGAGTCTCACGCTGGGGCTGGCAAGCGATGCTGTGGGTGAGAGCCTGTTGCATTGGGCAACAGTGGGGCCTGCACCCACAGGCAGTGTTGTTACTGGTTCCACGGCATTCCTGGGGCTTGGTAGGAGGGAGTTGGGGGCCGATGCCACGGTGGGGTGCCAGGCTGAGCCCTAGCCTGTCTGCTGGGACACGTGATGGTGGTCTTGGGCAGGTCATGTGGGTGCTCCCAGTCTGATGGGGGAGACCTGCTTCCCACCCTGGGGTGACGCTGGCCTAGGCTGGGAGGACTGTGTCCCCACCCTGCTACTCTCCTCCCTCTTCCTCCAAGAAGGCTCCTCCCCATTTCCTTCCTGCTGCCTTTTGCCTTCCCACTTCTGCTCCCGGTTCTTAATGGATTTGGGTGAGGAAACAGGAATGTCCGGTGTGTGTGCACACATGTGTGAGAGCGGCTGAGTGTGTGTACGGGCATGTGTGTACCTGTCCCCGCGTGTGCTCATTTATGCATGTGTGTGCGTGCGCAACGTGTGTACGTGTGTGCATGTGTGTGAATGCGTGTCTGCATGCACACGCACGTGTGTATGTATGTGTGTTTGTGCACGTTGGGGTGTGTGTGTGTGTGTGTGCACATGTGCACAGGCCCGTGTGGCACCAACGTGTTCTGTGGGGAAGGAGCCTGGCTGCTCCTGTGCTGGCCTCTGCCACTCTGACCCTCAGTTTCTGCATCCGTTTCCCACAGACTTGTTGAGAGGTGACGGCTCTGTCCTTGGCTCGTGGTGGGCTGGACAGTGGGTGGCCACAGGTGTGTGTGTGTGTCGTGATGCCCTCATGTGTGACGATGCGTGTCCTAAGTCGAATCATTTGCGGGAAGGAGGAACTTGTCCTCTGAGCTGCGTGAGCGTGGCAGGACTCCCCACTTTCCGGGACCCGTCACCCCGTCCTAAGAGGCAGCTGCAGCTGAGCATCCTAGTGAGCGTCCGTCCCCGCCTGTGCACCCAGGAGGGGCCCTGTGCAGGGGTTGGAGGAGGGGCCCCCCAGCCCCCAGCCGCACCCACCACAGAGCCGCCTGCCTCATCACCCCCGGCTTCACACACGGCCCCTGGGTGTCCTGGAGAGGCGTCACATGTGTCCCCCTTGTCGGGGGTCCTGGCTGTGCTGGGGGTCGAGTCTGCGAGGGAGGCGCCCGCCCTCCCCAGGCATGTGTTTGGCAGATGGCTGCTCGGGGGAGGCCGGCCCAGGGCTGGGGGCTGCCGAGCGAGAGCCGGGGCCCACGGTGCCGGCTGCCCCCCTCGGTCTTCCGCCCCCGCCCCGCAGAGGCCGAGGAGGCCCCGTGTTTGCAGACGCTGCCGCCGAGGCTCCCCGGCGCCAGGGGACGTAAGTCAAACATGACTGCATCTAAGAGGCGATTGAGCTGGCAAGACATAAATCCCCAACTGTAAATGAAGCGCGAATATTTACAGCGAGGCCACGCAGAGCCGCCGGGGCCCTTCACGGCTTCAGAGTGCTTCGCAAAACAGTCGCCAATTAATTCTTGGCGGCCCCCGCCGAGGGGGCAGGTGCTGCGGAATCCCCACTCCCTCCGCGCCGCCAGCTTCACGCCCTGCGCGGGCACCCGGGGATCGCCGCCGCGCTGCCCCCGCGCTCGGACCACCCTCATCCGGTGTGGGGGAGGGTCCCTGCGGCTGTCACGCCTGGGGAGCCCCCAGGGAGAGTCCCCGGGCCCAGCGACGAGCTGTGATGGCTTTGAGGGCCTACTGCGCGCCAGGCGCCTTTTCGAGGGCAGGTCCTCAGTGACACGCTTTGTTCTTACTTTACAGACGAGGGAACCCAGGCACCGAGGATCGGGGACAGGCCTGGGGGGTGCCGGGCGGGGCTGGGGGCCAGGGGGTGCCGGGCGGGGCTGGGGGCCCGGGCCGTCTGGTTCCAGGGCCTGCAGCCTGAGAGCTGAGCCGTGCCCACCCCCATTGGGCGCTGTCACTGCACCCGGTGAAACGCTCTCGAGCCGAACGTGTCCCTCTCAGTTGGGTCTAGCTGGGGACCCCCTTCTGGGTTCCAGGGATCTGGCGTCCTCTGGGTCTGGGTCTGGGTCCAGTCACTCCAGGACTGTGCTCTTGGCCTTTATTGGCTGTGATCAGCCCGAGTGGGGCCTCTGCCTGGGGTGGCCACAGCCCTGGGTGGGCTGGCCCTCCAAGGCCTGCACTGTGTCATCTGATGGGGAAGGTGATGTGGGGAGGGGGCCCCTTCAGGGGCGTGGGGGTCTGGCTGATGAGGGGTCGAAGCCAGGCAGGGCCTCCTCAGCCCCCACTGGGCTATTGGCCACCCACCCTGCCGCCTGCAGCCCCCACCTGCTGTCAGGGTTTTCTGGAAAAGCCCGGCTTGCGGAAGGTCCACCATGATTCTGCCCTGGCCCCACTGGCGCAGGCTAGAGGCTCTGGCCAGGTCTCCTGTCCTTGGGTCCTGCCACGTGCACAGAAAGCCCCTCTCCCACAGGGCAGGCTGGGCACCCCGGCCAGGGCCTGGGGAGGGGGCAGGGCTGGGGGAGGACAGAGGGGGTGCAGTGCTCGCTGGCGCCTGAGACGGGACTGCCGCTTGGAGGGGGTGAGAGGCTCCTCTCTGTGACCCAGGGTGTCAGGCACCGGGTTGAGGGGTGAGTGGGGGGCCACCTGCCCAAGCCAGGGTGGGAGTGCACCCAGCAGGAGATTGGCGTGGGACCCCACCAAGACTGTGAGCCACGTGGGTGAGGGTCCCAGGGAGGGAGCGGAGAAGGCGCGCCCAAGGGGAGGGGGCGTGGCTGTGGTGGGGAGAGGGGTTTTGGGGTCGAGGACCTGGGTGCTTGCCTGGCTCGCCCATCCCCCAGCTCAGACAGGGTGGTGGGGTGGGGGTGGGGCCGGGTCCGCCAAGGCCAGGGCCCATGTGCTCCTCCTGCGCTCTGCGTGGATCAGGGCTGGCGAGGAGCAGGGCTTCGGGACCAGCCACCAGCCGAGGGACGAGCTGCAGGAGGGGCCTGTCCTGGTGCGGCAGCGGGGTCCCTGGGGAGCGAGTGGGGGCTGACTTTACAGGCAGGCGAGAGCAGAGTGTTCCAGGGCAGACAGGTCCCATGAGGGCAGCAGAGGTGCGCGGGTCTGCCGCAGGGGCGAGCCGGCCCGGGGCGGCCGTGTCCTCGTGTTGTGTTCTCACGTCCTCCTCAGAACCCGGGAACCACCAGGGTGGCTTCTGGTAAATGCGCGGTGCTTCTGCTTGTGGGGCAGTGGCCGGGCAGGGCTGGTGAGAGATCCAGGGCTCGCGGCCCCCACTGCCGGAGTGTGGCTGGGTGGGCTGGAGCCCCCCTCCCTGGGGCGGGCTCCCTGGGCCGCACGTGGGGGTGTCCGCTGGGCCGGCAGGGCCCTGGCGGGCAGCATGCGGCAGGGCTGGGTGGGGCTGTCCAGGAGTCGGGGCCACCTGCAGCTCCAGGCTGGAACGAGCCTGGCCTGGGTGGGCTCTCCCAGTGTGTGGGTGGGCCCGGCGCTCGGAGGCAGCTTCAGCTCTCCATTCCCTGACGCCCCCTGGGCTTGGGCTCCCCAGGCTCTGCAGCAAGGGCCTTATTTCCAGGCCCTTCTCCTACAGCGTCCAGGGCTGTGTGTGGGGGGGGCAGAGTTCTTGGGGTGGGGAGACTCTGGAAATCACTCCTCCAAGCTCCTGTTCTGGGAGGGGGGTGTTGTCCAGAGGCCCAGGGAAGCCGAGGGTCGTGCCTGCGGTGGTAGGAGGTGGGCTGCGTGGAGGGGCCAGAGCTGCGGAGGCCGTGGGCTTGGGGGCTGCGGGCGGGCGTTGGCGGTCTCCGCTCTGCTCAGCAGAGCACGAGCAAAGGGTGGAACTGCTGGCTGCACGTGGGGGCATCTGTGGGTGCCCTTGGGAGGCGATGGGCAGCCTCCAGTGCTGCGCCAGGCGTGGCCTCCAGAGCCGTGGCACCCCCTACCCGTCCTGCTCCTTTGCCCCCAGCTCAGGGTCCATGGTGCCCCCCACTGGAGAGCAGGGGAGCAGGGTGACCTGGGGTCAGCCCAGGAGCCACAGCGCCCTTGGGTGCTTGTGGGCTCTCCAGGCCTGCTGGGTGACCTTGGGGAGGGCTCTGTGTCCTCCTGAGAAAGCCTGTGGTCTGTGGACGCTGCACGGGGGTGCCCTGGCCTCCCGCACCCTCCCCCCAAAGGCCTGTCCCTCCCGGCCTCTCTGACTGGGAGCCCAGACCCTGGCTATCCCTGACCACCCCGGCCAGCCCACGTGCCCCCTGCCAGGCCCACTCACGCACCCCACGTTTGTCCCCGGCCTGGGGTCTCCTGGCCCTGGAAGGGTCTCTCCGAGATATAAGTCTCATCCTGGTCCTTTGCCAACACCCAGTTGCCATGGGACCCTTGCAGCCCTCCCTGGGGCTCATGCACTTGCTTGGAACCCTGTCCCACCCTTGTCCCCCTCCCCTTATTGTGCTCTGTGTGCTCGACTCGTCAGCCAGCCTGGGTGCCCTTCCTTGTGAGAATGGCCTCTCTGGCTCTGGTCTCTGAGTTGCTGCTTCCTTGGCCCGTTTTATCTCATTCTCACCACTTCTTCCAGGAAGCTTTCCTGGCCTTCCCGGCCCCACGCCCCATCAAAACCCCCTTACTCTGGGTTGGGAGTGAGCCCCCGGCTCTGTGAGCGCGTCCCCATCCGCCCTGGCCCTGTGTGAGTGGTGCATGCCGCACATCCTCAGGGCTCTTGGCGCCCCAGGGGCTCTGCGCAGGGTGGCGGGTGCACTGCTCTGCCACGCGCCAATCTCCCTCCTCCCTGGGCATGTTGCAGCCGTGCAGGAAGAGCGGCAGCGTGGCAAGGACCGCGGCGAGAGCGAGGTGGAGTCCACGAGCAGCGCCAATGAGGACATGCCGGTGGAGAAGGTTCTGGAAGCTGAGCTGGCTGTTGAGCCCAAGACGGAGACCTACGTGGAGGCCAACGTGGGACTGAACCCCAGCTCGGTGAGTGCCGCCCGCTTGGCTGCCCCCAGCCTGCCCTGCACCCCCACCTCTGAGCTGCACCCCTTCCTGGTGACACGGGCAGAGCCCCCCGTCGGCCCCGCTGTGCCAGGCGGCTTGTGGGGTCCTTGGTGGGGTCCGGCTGGCGCTGGCCCCGCAGCCTCCACTCTGCCTGCATCTGTGGGGGGCCTTGGCCTCCATAGTAGGTACAGGGTGGGTGGGCCCCCTGGCAGCCTGGCGGGACCCAGCCCCCAGCCTACCAGCAGCGCTCCCCGGAGAAGGAAAAAGAAAGAGATAGCAGCAGGGCAAGAGGCTTCTGCAGGCTGCCCGGGACAGCTGAGTGCGGCACCGTGGGTGCTTTCTGAGCGCCCCTTGGCCCACGGCCACAAGAAGCCGCTTTCTCACGGACCATCGGCCCTCGTGGGTTGTCCCGGTGGGAAGATCCCTGGGCCGCCTTTGTCCTGGGCCCAGCGGTCCTGGTGGGTGAGGCTCTGCTCACCCCAGTGAGAGCCCAGGCTTGCCACGCGCCCTCCCCATTGTCCAGCTGGTCGTGTTTTGGGGTCCTGCGTGGGCCCCGGCTTTGCAGTCAGCGTTGTGCCTGGTCCTCGTCCAGCCTTCCATGTGCATCCAGGGCTGGGCCGGGCGCAGTGCCGTGTGGCCAGCCCTGGAGACCTTGCCCAGGCAAGCCCAAGGCCCCTTGGCCCACCCCCTGCCGCGCTCCCCAGGACAGGCCTGCCAGGTGGGCCTGGAACCCGGTCCACTGCTCAGAGCCCCCCGCCTCTCTCCAGGGCCCTGCCCTGTGGCGGCTATAGAAGGAGCCGTGGTTAATCCTTCCCCACCGTGAGGCCAGGTGGCGCCTGCCCCCCATCTTGAGGCCCAGGGACCCCTGCCCTGCCCCGCCGAGCCCACACGTGCCCTCCCCACACGGGCTCTGGTCAGCCCCAGGCCAGGCCAGGTCCTGCAGCCAGGGCCCCGGGCTGGGTCCTTCCTTGTCCTGGGTGGGAGTTGATGGGGCCCTGAAGGTGGGTGCAAGGGCCCCCGTGGGCTGTAGCCCCGCCCCATACCTGCCTCCCCCGCCCTGGTTGGGGTGGGGGTGGATGCCAGCTGCAAGGGTTCTGGGCACTGGCAGGAGCTCCAGGACGAAGCTCGGGAGAGCAGCTAAGGGTCGCTCGCTTTTTATTTTGCCAAGTAAGGGTTCACCATCGTTTCATGCAGGGAAGGGCGGTTTTAGTGCCACACACACAGGCAGGGCTCGCTCGGGATCTTAAAGGGCAGCGCTGTAAGTGGCTGCGCTGTATCTGACCAGCAGCTTGCTGCCCGCCTCTCTGAATCCCACCTCGTGTGGAGCCCCTCGTGGGCTGGCCCAGCCCTGCTTTGGGGAAGAGCCCACTGGGTCCTTTCCAGGACGGGTGAGCTGAGGCCCCGGGAGGGGTGGCCCCAGCGTCAGCGCAGCACAGCGGTACCCACCTCTGGGGCCCTTGGTGGCACCTTGGGCCGCCTCGCTGGGGGGCTCTGGTCTTCCTCTGAGGGGCGGAGCGGTGGGCCTGCTCCCGACAGCTTTCCCAGGTGCCAGGTGGGGCGCACCTTCCTCTTGAACGAAGCCTGATTCGTCTCGGGTGAGAATCGAAGGTTCAGAGAACTTGGTCCTTGCCTGAGGCCACACAGCAGGATGGCTGGGAGCCGGGAGGAGCTGGAGGCCCCCTGTCCCCTGCCCCGCCCCCAGGCCCAGCCCCACGGCACAGGAACCAGAACCCAGCACTTCCCTTCAGGCTGGACCCGGGGCCTCGGCGACCCAGCCCCCACCCCCTGCGCTCTTGCCGGCTCCAGGGCCTCAGGGGACATGGGACCCACGACCTGCTTCCCAGAGGCCCCCGCAGAGCCAGCCGGGCCCCACTGGGCCCCAGGGGTGCAGCTGGCCGGTGGCCACGGGGAGGGTCGGTTCCCTGGGCCAGGGCTTCCCAGCAGAGCCACCAGCAGTGTGACTCGGGGGCCCCCTTGAGCTTCGAGGCTCTGGTCAGTGTCCCAGGCCGAGCATGGGGCTTGCATTGGTGTTGCCCCAACCCCTGCCCCTGCCCCGCCCCCTGCCCCCAGCTCCTCCAGGGCCGCCTTTCCCCCAGGGCCCTGGCTCTGACCTTAGATGCTGGGCTGCCCCAAGGCTGTCTCTCCGGTGTGGCCCCCACCCCAGCCCTGGGGAGTCCCTATCCCTCCTGATGGTTTTCGGGCCTCACTCCTGAGTGCTTGCGTCTCAGCAATTTGGGGGCCAGTGATGTCAGAAGGTCTGGTCCAGCTGTCCTGTTCAGGGTGGGGAAATCGAGGCCCAGGGACAGGAGAGAGGCCTGCTGTCCGCGAGTCTGTGGTGGAGCGGGTAAGCCTGGGGCTGGCCTCCGCGCTCCCCGTGATGGGGTGGGCGCACCCCTGTGTCCGTGAGCAGTGGCTCGGGACCCCGAGCCTTCCACAGCCTGGCGGAGGCCTCTCCTCGTTGCCTTCTGCCTCAGTCCTTCATTTCTTCCGGATTAGGGTGCTGGGAAGCAGCAGGAGCGGGAGTTGACATGCGCCATGGTCTCGGGTGGTGCCGTGGGAACTGTCCCCCACGTTGGGGGTGGGGACCCTGAGTGTGGAGAGGGAGATTGTGTCCTTCCAGGACTTAGGGTGAGGTGTCAGGGAGGATTGTGTCGGCAGCCCGCGTTCCAGGGGTGGCTGGGGGTCTCGGGATAGGCGGGTTCCAGGGGTGGCTGGGGGTCTCGGGAAAGGCGGGGTGGTAGGGAGAGGGCCTGGTCCAGCCGTGCTGACTGCCAGGCGAGGCTGGCCCCAGGCCCTGGCAGGGCAGAGGACACCCGGCTGCCTGGACAGGCCCAGCCCAGCTGGGCCGAAAGGGGCGTGGTCTCCGTCCACAGCCTCTTGTGGGGTCTGAGGGCACAGACCTGGCTCCTGGCGAGGTCTTAGGGTTCTTGGGGACGCTCCAGAAGGTTTGCCGGGAGCAAGCAAGGCGCGCTTTGACCGGGCGTTAAGACCTTGGAGGTGGGGCGCTTCTGCATGGAGGACATTCCAGGAGGGCTTCCTGGCAGGGGTGACCTTCTGCCCACCCAGCCTACTTGGGGCCCAGGAGCTGCTCTGCCCACACGCCCCAGGCCGTGCCGACCCTTCTCCCTGCACCCCTCAGCCCCTCCCCACCAGCCCCGCCCCAGCCCCCACAGGCCTGAGGCCCCATTTGTCACCGGGGCCTCCCCACTTTAAGCTCGCAGCACGCCTGGCAGGCTCGGCTGCGTTTAGACTGCACGTTTGCCTACGGGGATCTTTTAAAGGGAGGCGTTTCCTCCTGTGTGTTGCCATCGTGGTCCTGGGTTAGCTCCTCTGGATAGAACGTTCCAGAAGGCCTGAAGGCATGTTTCTGGTGTCTCAGCCCAGTTTCTTGCCTGACCTGCCCTGAGCTTTCACCTCCAGGCCCGCCCGAGGGGGCAGCACCCCCACTCCCACCCCCACGCCCCGTGACTGACCGGTCCCCCTCGGCGTCTCGGCTTTCTCTTCGTGGCCTGGGGCGCTCTGTGCCTGCCCCGGGCTGCGGTGGGGAGTGAGTGGGTGGTTGTGTGCATGTTCTCCTGCCACAGACGCAGTGGTTTCAAACTGCGTGCAGTTCTCTCTTTCTTTCTGGAGGTCAGAAGTCTGAAACGGGCGTCACCGGGCGGCATGAGAGACGCTGGCAGGGCCGCGTCCCTCCCATACGCCCTGGGGGCTCCGTCTTCCTGAGTCCTGTGGCTCCCGCGGCATCCCCTGCTCACAGCCTCGTCCTCCGCCTTCGAGGCCAGCCGTGGTGCCGCCTCTTTCCTCGCTGCCTCTGCGTCCGTCCTCGCGTCCCTCTCCGGCGCTGACCTTCTGCCTCTCTATATAAGCATCCTGGGGTGCCTTCAGGCCACCCCCACAATCCAGGCTCATCTCTCATCCCAAGATGTCTAAATCAGCCCCATCCAACAAGTTCCTCCTGTGGTGTGAACCACACACGGGCTCTGGGGCCAGGGCGTGTGCAGCTTTGGGGCCCTTGTTCCACTGTCACAGGGATGAGCGTGTCTAGGCCACGTTCTTCGCAAACGCGGTGGCGGCGTGGACCTGACATTATGCCTCTCTCTCCGCCGTAGCCAAACGACCCCGTCACCAACATTTGCCAAGCGGCGGACAAGCAGCTCTTCACGCTGGTGGAGTGGGCCAAGCGCATCCCACACTTCTCGGAGCTGCCACTGGACGACCAGGTCATTCTGCTGCGGGCAGGTGAGGGGCTGCGCCCGGGGCCTGGGGCAGGGGCTCTGGGCAGGGCAGTGGCTGTGCCCGGGGGCTGGGGCGCTGGGCAGGGCAGGGGCCGCGCCCGGGGCCTGGGGCAGGGGCGCTGGGCAGGGCAGGGGCCACGCCCGGGGGCTGGGGCAGGGGCTCTGGGCAGGGCAGGGGCCGC
>JAQZBX010092335.1:0-12285 GCA_029593785.1 Cabassous unicinctus
CCTATTCAAAAACTATTTTTAAAAATTGGATAAAATTCTTTCTAAAAATAAAAACATGAACCCATGTTCATTTAAGAAATTTTTCTATTAATTATTTTAATTTTAAAAATAGTATAAGAAGAACAATTTTTCTTGGTATACATATTATTATCCTTTAATCAATTTATCACCATATTTGTCTTTCATATCATGCTGAGGTATTGATCTGAAGTATGTGTTTATTCAATAGAGTCTTATTATTTTACTTTCTAAATAAAATTGCCTGAAATCTTCAAATTTGCATTTTTTTTAGTTTATATTTTATTTTATTTTTTACTCTTTAATTTTTTATTTTTTTTAAAAAGATACTTAGATTACATAAATGTGGGAGAGAGTGTAAACTACAACATAAACTATAATCCATCCTTAGTGGCCATGCTCCAAAATGTTTTCATCAATTGCAATGAATGTACCACACTAATGAAAGAAGTTGTTAATGTGGGGAAAGAGGGAGGTGTAGGGAGTGGGGCATATGGGAATCCCAGAAATGTTTTTTGTAACATTTTATGTAATCTAAGTATCTTTCAGAAAAAATAAAAAATATATTTAAAGCAAAGCAAGGGAGAATGGGAGTGCACAGGTAGAACACTTACATTAAATTATTGCTTGATTTTCTAGAACTAAGTTCCTTCTTACAGTATCTTATTTATACTGTCTATTATTGACTGATGTTTGCTATCTTAATGAAATTAAAAATTTAAAGTATATTTTAGCCTGGTAATATGGTCAATATCTTCATTAAGCAGTATTTAATGAACACTTTCTATTTCCAAATTATATGAGCCTAGTCAAAATTTCAAAGATGTATAAAACTTTCATTTACTCTGAATAAATTTAAAGCTTCGTTAAGGAGGACTATACAGCTTTCTGTTTATATTGAAAGAAAAATATGTGCCATAGTACAAGTGCAACTATAATGTTTTGATTACAGATGACTTAACAGCAAATTACACATGATGGTAGGATGGAACAAATCTTAGAGGACATGACAATTGAGTTAGACTGTGAATTACTGCATTGACAGATAGCAACATAGTAGGCATTGAAAGAGGGAGTGGAGGATGCACTGCAAGTAGTCATTTGGACAAATGTATGATTTTTTGGTAGACATCCATCTGTGCTAGAACCAGAATAGAAGTTGGCTGAAACTTTTATTTTCGAAACTTTTATTTTCAGGGCCGGTGCAGTTCTCAATCAAGACCATATTGTTTTGAAATGAAGGAGTGAGAACAGAAACCAGAGAAATAAGGTCGGGTTTTCCATTTTTGTGAAAGGCTTGGGGTTTTTTATTGGAATTGCATGAAATCTGTAAATCAGTTCTGGTAAAACTGACATCTTAGTGACATTTAATCTTCCAGTTCATGAACACAGAATGTCCTTCCATTTATTTCAGTCTACTTCAGTTTCTTTTAGCAATGTTTTCTACTTTTCTGACTATAGGACATTTATGTCTTCAGTTAATTTTATTCCTAAATATTTGATTCTTTTATTCGCTATTATAAAAGGATTTTTTTTTCTCATTTACTCTTCAGATTGTTCATCAGTAGTGTACAGAAATGTATTGATTTTTGCATATTAATCTTGCATCCCATCACTTTCCTGAACTCGTCTATTGGTTCTATTAGCTTTGTTGTGGATATTCAGGATTTTCTAGATATCGGATAATATCGTCAGCACGTCGTGAAAGTTTTGCTTCTTCCCTTCCTGTTTTGGTGCCTTTATTTCTTTGTGTAGCCTAATTGCTCTAGGCAGAATTTCTAGCACAATATTGAATAACAATGGTGACAGTGGGCATCCTTCTCTTGTTCCTGATCTCAGTGGGAAAGCTTTCAGTCTTTTCACCATTGAGTACAATGCTAGCTGTAGGTTTTTCATATATGCACTTTACCAAACTGAGAAAGCTTCATTTTATTCCTCTCTTTTGGATTGTTTCTGTCAAGAAAGGATGCTGTATCTTGTCAAATGCATTTTCTGCATCAATCAAGAGGTCCATTCAAGTTTTATCCTATATTTTTCCCTTTTTTATTCTGCAATCGCCAGTCATTTTTCTTTAGGATAGAACTACTCAGTCAATCTTCAAATTGCAACTTACCTTGAATGCACCACTTTCTGGTCTATTTTCATCCTTGGCCAATTGTTATTGTTTTAAAAAAATCCTTGCCATTTTTTTTGGATCAGGTGTTGCTCCCAATAACTCCCCATGCTTGTGGCCAATTTATTTTATGCAACATAAAAGAAAAGTAAAAATATAATAAAATTGCAAATAAGTAAGTTATATTTGCAAGCCATTTCCTATGTGTATATAAAATTAGAAAGATACAGATAGGTGGATAAATAGATACTTTTCATAATTAAAAAATGGATGTGCTCATGATATCAATAAATAAAAGTCATCACAATTTTTATTTTGAGTTTACTTCATTTATATTTTATGTATATCTAAAATACATATTTTATTAAACTGCTATTGCATCTGAAATTTGGATAAGAAGACTAATATGAAAAGTTCAGCATCACTAAATTTTAAAGCCATAGTTTTGGAATATTTAATAGTCACATAAAACATTTTAATTATTTTTATATTTTCCTTTGAAAGTCAATTCTTGAATGTCTCCTTGAATTAAGTAGATGCTGGGAAATGATTTTTTTTCATCTTTGAAATTTGTCCTTTAATTATAGTTACCAAAACTATGCATGTGTCTTAACTAAGTACCCAAGGAATGAAGGGCATTTCATTAAAGATAACATTATTTAACATTGCAATGAGTGAAATATGTATTATTTTAAATTGCATTGTTTCATATTATCAAATATGCATTAGGATAGTAGTTTTTGAAATTGTTATGGTCTTTTTGCACTTAGAGAATCAAAATCTTGAAATTACAGGATCTTAAAGTTGGAAAGAAACTTTTTAATTTTTGAATACTTTTAATCTCTATGTGATTTTCCTTAATGCCATAATGTTTGCAGAAAATCCTAAGAAGATGTATTTTGTTAGGAGTAACAAGATTTTATGTATTTTCTATATGGAAATTTATATTCCGATATAAAATTGAAAATATATTAATTCTCCTGTGATTTGGGAAACCTTATTGAATAACTCTTTTGTTAAGTTTAACAAAAAATGATTTACTAATTTTATTTCAAAGACATGCCAACACAAATTTAATCTATCTCAAGGGTATAGGCAAGGAATCCTTACAAATTGGTTCTCTTGAGGCTGAAATCTACAGTTACCCAGGACTCATGAGAGCTATGACCCAGACGTGTCCATCCTAAAGAAAAAACCCTGTTTACAAAGAATCCAGAAGCATAATGGTTATTAAAATTCTATCTCCCCATAAAAGGACTCCATGAATTGAATTCTGTAAAGGAAGAAGCAGGATCACTGATTTTTGTCAATATCTTTAAATATTTCAAAAGTTATAGTCATGCTAGGGAAGATAAACTTATAAAAGCTCAGATATATTTGTATATTTCATTAGATTAGTTTATTTGATATTACTAATGAATACTTTTATGACACAGCACTCTTATGCCTCAAGGTCTTTGGCATACTTATTTCATCCCGATATGACAAATTTTTACTTATAAGGTAGGTTGGATTTTTCTGATTCAATTGTTTAATTTATTCATTTTTAAAATATTGCTCATTTAGATCTGTATATGAATACACAGTTTCACTTAAATATTGGAAATATATTGATACCAAAATTCTCTTTAAATTGAGCTAGCAACAGCAAAACACATAAATAAAGAGATATTTCTTGGATCCTAAAGAAGAGCTAAGAAATTTACAGGCACAAAGACTGACAGTTACAATGACATTTCACGGAAATCTACCAACATAAAAAAAAAAAATCATCATTATAACATCAATGGGAATGCAAAGATTTCCAATGTAGTTTTTATGATGAGCAATTTTCTAATATTTATTTGCTGGATATTATGAAACACTCATGCTCTTTGTTTATCATTTTAATATATTAGTATATATCATCTTTCAAAAAATATATATCTTCTTTCAAAAAATAGAAAAGCAATCCAGCTTAATACGTTGTTGTCCACATTTTGAAACAGTGAGTAAATGCTTTCTAAGGATCTGTGAGATGAGGAGGAATAGGGAGAAAACTCTGAACTCTGTCTTGTGGCCAAAGCTATTGATTTCACCATCATGGTGCATTTTGAAGGAGAAGATATGCAGTAAATTGAGTATAGTGGAACTTGAGAATTTCTCTAGACTGGGGAGAAAGATGCAATCTGGAGAGAGGAAGATAGAAAGGACACTTTTATAATCAAGTGTTAATGGATGATTCTGATAAAGCAAATTTTAAAAAAAGAAAGACAGATGTAAGCCTAGGTCAATTAAGTAACATAGACCATAGGTCAACTGTGGTAGTTAATAAAATTACCTGCTTAACATAATTTCTGTACTTTGGAAATTGAGAATATTAAAAGAAACCACATATAAGAGAAAGGATATTATAGAAAACAATTTGCACTATTTTTCTATAAATAGAAATTTACCTGGTAAGACCAATGTAAGCAAGTAAACTTTATTATTAATTATGAAAATGGTCTTTAAAATTGTAAAATATATCTGTAAAGACAAAATGATTATATATCAATAAAATAGTAATAAAATACAAAATCTAACTTTTTAGAATAATAATTTCTTAAATATAGGTTTCCCACAAATGAAAATTAAATAGTATTAAATTCCACATAACTAGTTTTAGCATTAAAATAATATTGAAACAAGATTTCTTTATGCTCTGAAATGCTTCAAGAAAAACACGTTTTGTAATTTAAAGGTATCATACCTATTTATGAATGGGGAGATTTGTGCAACCTAGAATATCATATAGCAGAAAGACCTGGGCAGAATGTTAGCCCTTCACTAAATTCATGCATGGAAGTAAAAGGTTGCTTTCTGGAAGAGAAATATCAGGTGGAATGCTTTTCTTAGATTTTGTTTGCTTGTGAGAAGGTTAAGTAGAGTGATAACAAGGGAATGCTGGATTCACATTTAAATTTTATGAATTGTTACAAAGAAAGAAAGCTCATCTGCATTTCTTATAAATCAACTAAAAGAATGGTAACAATTAAACTTTTGTCTCATTTGGAATAAAATCTCAGAAGATCCTCAGAACAATTCATTAACTTTGTTACAGAAAAAAATTTCTACGTCATTTTGTTGTAGATAGGGAGATATCAGAAGCCATTTTAGTTCCCTGGTGCATGAAGATATCAGTAAAAGCAAGCAGTGTTCAAAAACTCTAACAGATATATGAATCTTCTCACAGAGCATGCCTGCTTTAATATTAATATTTGCTATTGTAAAAATAAACAAATAATCACTGAATATTTTCAGGCTGATTTTAAGATATACTTTAAGAAATATTGTAAATGTATCTCAATGATTGAAAGGTTGTTCAACCTTAAAATGATATTAAATATTTTCATTTGTACAAATTCTATTAACTGGTGAATGCTGAAGTTATTGCTAAGCAAATTTGGGTAGAACATGAAAAAAGAAATAAGTGCATTGATTGATTTTTAAAGACCACCATTTGGTGATTTCCTGTATACTGATTTCCAGGTTAGAAGCCTTCCTTAAAGCCAATGTTTGCTTATTATTTGTTGATATTGTGGATTGGCTTTATTTTGTTCTTTAGTGTTATCTTACAATTTTGTACCTTGACAACCAGGAAGATTGCAGCATATAAGTTCACATGAGCAATCTCACCCTCTTCACAAAATTCATCCTCATGGATATCTCAAGCTCCCGGGAGCTGCAAGTTGTACAAGGTCTGCTGTTCTTAGAGATTTTTCTGGGAGCATTGACTGGGAATCTTCTAATTATTACTGTCATTGTGATCGACCCACATCTACACTCTCAAATGTACTTCTTTATTGGCAATTTATCCCTCATAGATCTTTGTTGCATTTCAGTTATTGTTCCAAAATTGATTATTAATTCCCTGGCAAACAATAAGTCAATTTCTCTCACAGCATGTGCTGCTCAAATTTTCCTGTTTATCTTCTTTGGATCCACAGATCTGGCCTTCTTTGTGGTGATATCCTACGATCGCTATGTTGCCATTTGCCACCCTCTGCACTATGGACTCACTCTCACCCCACGTCTGTGCACACAGGCAGCTGGTTGCTCCTGGGCAAGTAGATTAGTCTACTCTGCTATCCACACTGGCAACATGTTTAGGCTTCCTTTCACAGAGTCCAATGTGATCCATCAATATTCCTGTGATGTGCCTCAAATTGTGAGACTCTCATGTTCAGATGTTCAGTTTTCTGATTCTATCATCCTAGCTATAAGTCTAGGCATGGGTTTAATATGTTTTGCCTTATTGTTTATGTCATATATTAATATATATTTGATAGTGCTTAGCATGCACTCTGTGGAAGCCCCTAATAAAGCCTTATCAACCTGTACCCCACAATGGGCAATTCTACTTTTATTTATAATTTCTGGATTTATTGCTATCATAGGTCCCGTTGCAGATAAAGCTTCTCTTAAAAGTCTGTTCTCAGCCATGTTCTACACCATGGTGCCCCCAGTTATAAATCCCCTCATCTATAGTCTGCACAACAGAGAGATTAACACTGCTATAAGAAGAATGTTTAATAGATATTTTGAATTCCTTAGCAGGGTTTTCCTTAAATAAAAAATACTAAGCATGGAATTGGAAAGAAGTTTGCTTTTTATTTGATACATGTTTTTAAATTTGAATCTTTTTCTGTAAAATATCTAGTTTTCTTGCCTGTATATATCTTGTTGTTAACTTCTGATAGTAAGCTATGTATTTCTGCATCATAGTTTTTCTTATTCAGTTCTATATTGGTGTAATTCATATATTCTTCCTGAAAAGGCTTCCTATTTTGTCAAAATATTTTGGAAAATTATTATGACAATGAGGTCTAAATGCAAAGTATGGCATCATAAGAAAACCCTGCCTTCTGTATCAAAACCTAAATAGATGCTTATGATTTTTATGTAATTTCATGGTACTTGATAGTAACTATCACCCTGTAAGAAAATATTGTTTTGGGTTAGAGAAATATTCTTTTTAAATTGCTCTCCTTGCATTCACTCATACAAGTGCCTGGTCTAAGTAATAAAGTGATTAGAGCTAAGATATAACTAGGAAATTGAGCACTTGGTAAGGATGTAACACTGAGATATGTACTAATGTTGGAACCCTAGAGGAGTTCTTTGCCTCATTCAAAATGGAGACTATAGAAAACCCTGCCCTTTAACAGAGAATACGGTTTTCAAGTTTTAGTTTTTTTTTCCTTATCTCTGTATGAAAAGATGTGTTTCATTCAAGCTTTCTACATGATGAAAAACAAGATTCATTAGTGATAGAATAGAGTGAGATATAGCAATAAATGATATTGTATTCACATGCAGAACTCCAATCTCACTAATATGATGTGATTCACATTTTCCAAAAGTAAGATATAAAAGTTATACCCTGAAAATTTAAAGAGTTTTATTTTTCTGATACTTAAAGGATTAGTCAGATGTCATATAGCCTAAGACCTTTTTTATTTATGTATTATACAGCAGACAATAAGCTATAATTCTTGGCAATATGAATAGATGGAATGAGTCAATTTTAAAAGTATTTACTAGAAATTTTAATCATAACAATATTGTTCTCCTCTTCATATGTAACCACCCTTCTGGCTTTAAATGCCACTTTACCCAGGAACTCTTACCTCAGTGGCCAACAAATACAAATATTTGTTTCTTATTCATGATGTATGCCCTATGTGTTTTGCCTGTACAAATCTTTAATTGTTTTTATTTTTTGTTTTTTTATTCTTTTCAAATCAGTATTTAATTACAGTGTCCTTTAAGTGGTTTTTATTATTTAGATATTTTAACACTCCTCCTTATAAGAGGCTTGTGCTCCAGTATCTCTTTGATATAAAGCTTGAGCGTGTAACAAGCTGAGGCCAAATAAAAGACAATAGAATGGAAGAGTGTGAATGTAGGAGCTTGATATTTTTACCCTAAACTGCTTGGTTTTTTTTTTTATACTTGGGTAGAAACTGTACAATCAACTTTGGTTCCAGAGTAAATTGTTGTAGCTAACATGCAATGGATATAAATCCTGACTTAGACCGAATTCTACAATGTGAATTGAGTGTTCACTCAAGTATAACATAGCCTTAGTATATTGTTACAACACCACACTATTTTCTAAACTTTTTGTAGCAATTATATTAGCAATGGTTGAGAGTTTTCTTTTCTCAAATTATGAAAATGCTTTACCTTGTCAGATATTTCATCTTTTTCTAGTGTGCTAAATGTGTGCATACACAGGCACACACAATCATATGTACTTCGTGTTGATTTTAAATTATAATAAAGTTTAATGGTATTATTGAAATCCTCTTCTGTGTAATTCCTATCTACATGATGTGTGGTAGATAAATTCACTTGTTAGGTGTAATTTTGTGCTCATCAATATCCTTTGAGGAAGAGAAATTCTCAACTCTAATATAACAAATTTAATCACTATTTTTATTATAGCTTGTGTTTTATTTCTTGTTTAAAAATTCTTTACCAAGAATACATCCTGAACACAATCTCCTTTCTTAGTCTCTAAAATAAGTGTAGTTTTGACTTTCATATTTTTCCCTATAATTTATATCTTTTTATAGATATAGAAAAAGATGTAGGAGTCAAATTTCAGTTTATACATTGGGATTATCCAATGTATAAGTGTCTAAGCAACACTTATTGAAAAATATTTCTTGTTATTGTATTACCACACACTATCTCTGTCATGTATTATGTGCTCATATAAGAGCAGGTGTATAGTTGTGTCCTTTATTGTTACAGTGCTATCTTATTTTATTTCTGAATCCAGGCCACATAAATTCAAATGAATTTAACAAAATCTTTATTTGGGAAAATGAGATTTAAAATTAAAAACTATATTTTAATTATGACCTGAAATGCTTCAAGAAAAGCTCATTTAAATGGTTGAGTTTAGGATGTGTAATTTTATAAATTGTATATTTCTTCAAAAAAGTAGAGACAATGCCTTGGGGAAATAATCTGGTCAAACTGGTATGTATATATTAAACTTATGATAATACTAATTTATTGGATAGGATTAAGATTTTAGGAGGATAAAAGACCAAGTGAAATATTTTTCTGGGATATCCATGGAAGAGTTTAATTGAAGTGATAGGTGTTTTGTATGATTTTTTTTCCACAGGGAAAAATGTACACTTTTGAGGGTGTCAAGAGCTGAGAGAGAGCTAACATGATAGACTGCTGAGCTGAGTGGAGCAGGAGCAGACGTGAGATAGTAATTGTCAAATTTTACAGATTAAAAGGTCAAATCCAAAATTGAAGTAAAAACTAAACCCTTTAATCACTTGCTGTGACAAAATAAGCAAGAGCAAAAAACAAGTAAAAATTGCTTTGTTCCATTGCCCCATGGACTGGTGCCACCAGGAGATTGTCTATTGAATGAGCACTGCCATGGGTAGCTCTCATTGTTGAGGTGCCCCAAACAAAAGGCTTCTGCAGTTTTATGGACCCAGAGGTTGTGGGCAGTGGTAGAGTGAGAGGGGAGAGGGATGGTGTCTAATGGTGGAAAAGTCCTTAGTAATGAGGAGTGGAGAATGTGAAGTGTCCTGAAGCTCTTCCCCTCTTTCCTCCCAGATATTGAGGTCTCAGCTGAGGTACTTGATTTGGAAGTCCTTGATTTTGAGCCCCTGAGAGAGAGGCATAAATGCACAAGAGCATGACCAGGCAAGAGGGCCCGAGTCCTTGACTGTAACTCTTTTCAGAGCGGACTTGGCTGTGCACCACATCTGTTTGGCAGGGCAAATTTCCTTCTCTGTGGCCTGCCAGTAAACCTTTGTAGTTGCCTCTGATCAGAATTGAAGAATCATGCACAGGTTTTTATCAGTTGCAAGACCCTCAACTCCACCTCATGTTATTTTAGGACCTCAGTGAGAAATGGTGGCAACACCACCATTGACCCAAATGTGTCATACTTTGAGGTGCTATGTAAATAAAGAGGTGTTTAGCAGTAGCAGACCATGCCATGACCAAAATACCTCTAAGCACATTGATCAGGCCTGCCAGGAAGACTAAATGTAGACAAGATCTTCAAACATAGCCAGGCTAGGAAAAGATGTCATAATAGATTTGTTCTGTTTTAGAGAGCCAGGAAACATCTTTCTGAAGTTCTCGTATGAACTGACCTGGGACACTAGTTTTTTCATAGCAGAGCTCTGACCTGCAAGTGGACATTTACCTGAGTGCCTTCCTGTGCTGAGTCAGTGTCATGATGGAGTACACATATAAGAAGTAAAATTTCAGAGGTAAACTCGGTTCCCTAGAAACAGATTTCACATAGGTTCTTCAGTAAGAACCTATGTTAATGAAGTATTTAAGCTTCCAAGGTTTCTAGTATGACCTCCCCTTGCCCAGAATTCTGCATTAGGGTCCCTTGTATAGGGCCAATCATTTAGTTTAGCTCTTGATTTAGAATGACTGCCTAAGGCGTTCAATTTCATAGAGTTTTGATGTCTATGTTGTCAGCGTATTCATCTCACTATTGTGGACATCTGGAGACATTCTGCTTGGACCTTGCAGGAGCTAAGGACAAATTCTTGGTTTCATAGTGAGCTCTATCAGGTGTGTTAGTAGATCAGCAGTTAATTGTACTCAAAGCACACAAAGCATCTTGTAAAGGCAGCATGTGTTCCCCCATCCTATGCACCTCCCAGTGCTGGCTTGTTGTTGTTCTTATTAGTGTGTCACATTTAACAATCAAAATGTATATAGGAGTTGACTGCCTGGCTTTGTGGGCCATGATGTGGCTGGCAGTGCTCAGCGTGTCTGGGCTATGCTCATCTTGGTCATGTGCTGTGCTCAGCACACTGGTTCCACTTGCAAGGGGATAGAGAGCCCAAGCCGACCCAGGGAGTGCCTTGTGAATGTGGGTTAGAACTCTCTCCAGGTGTTTTCACTTGCTAGTTCCTGAAGTACACAAATTGAAAAAATGAATGAACTGGAACAGTTAAGGCAGGAGACAGAACACCTGCAAAATCTGATCCAGGAGGCTAGGAAAGCATGTAATGATACAAAGATTTTTCAGATCATGTTAAATATGGACTCTGTGGCTCAATACAAATGTGATTAAGATGTACACTTAAGAGTCACCTAGCTAAAATATATGCTATGCATTGGGGATATGATTGAGTTAGTGATGCTCAAGAAGAATAATTAATTACTTGGGATAGCTATACAACAAATAAGATGGAGGTTATTCCTTTGAGATCCTCCTGGATGATGACCTATGGTTATACTCCTTCAGGTAACTTTGTTGCTTGTGGAAAATTGGGGAATATCTTCTCTATACACAAATACCAGAGAACGAAATGTGACAGTGAACCAAGAGTTACCAGGTCACACAGGCTACTTGCCCTGTTGATGTTTTTTTGATGATAGCCAAATTGTTACAAGTTCAGGTGATACAACTTGTGCTTTAGGGGACATCAAAATGTTTCCCTACACATGGTTCTTCTTCCCCTTCTATGTGGTCTATAGTTAGTACTATCTTAATAGGTGCATGTCCAAGAGACTTAAATATTTTGTCCATCTGCGTGCCAGTTGGGCCCTGAATCCCAGCAGAGTTGCAACACCTACTTTCCAGTTCATTGGACTTGCCTATGACAACTAACATGGTGGTGATGATGGATGACACCCATCCCAAGGAACAGAGAGAGTCTACAACTACAAGGAAGATAGTCCCATCCATCTGCCCCATGGGATCTTAGCCCCCTCTCAATTAGAGGCAGAGTGGGCATCACAATCCCAAAATTCTCAAGACTGAGGAATGAACAATAGACTAAAATAGACTTACTATTATTTTACTATAGAATTATTGTCAAAAAATAATTCTACATTACATTTGCAGATGAATATTTTTCTATTAAGATTATTATATACAAAAAGAAGCTTTCAATAAACTATAAAAAAAAGACAATTAAAAAAGAGATAGAGGTGTTCAGTGGGAGTCAAAGTCCCAATGTTGTAATTTGAGTTGGTTAATTTAACTTGGATGAATTTTTAATTGTACTGAAAGTCTAATTATTTTATTTCAGTAATATGGAAAGTATACATAATACCACTCTATCATGTTTGATTGTGTTTGCATTTTTAAAAGAACTGCATTTAAATTTTAT